>JAPYZR010003054.1:0-30034 GCA_030522945.1 Trichopria nigra
TATCCCCTTCAACTTTTGTAGAGGTCATTTTTTGATATCATTCATTTTTACAGAGGTATCTGCGTGGTCGGATTAAAATGAAACACCCTGTATATATAAAGAAAGCGTAAAATTCAACTCTTCTAATATTTAGTGAACTTTCACTTCTTTTTTTGCCGCCTAATTTCCACCCCCCTCTAGTCAAGTGAAATCTCGCATCAACGAATTTTAGGGAGTACGGAGCTTTCACCCCGTTCGACTAAGACACCGCACTCTTGGAATTTTAAAGAGCAATTCTGTCGTAAAGCCGTCCCATCCCGTTCTATCCGTCGTTTCGCATTTCAAAAATATCATTTAAACCCCCCCTTAGGAAGCGACTGCGCTCTTTTTCTCCCTTCCTCATCATCCGAGGTCAGACAATTTTCCAAGATAATTATCGCACCAAGGCGTAAAACACGTCGGGCGAAAAAGCCCCACCTACACACACACACACACACACACACACACACACACACACACACACCCAGGTAACGACGGGCAGAGAGAGAGAGAGAGAGACAGCAGCCGCCACCTCCAACACCACCAAAATCGAAACCCTTCGAAGCGAAGCCGCTCTCCGGTTCCTCGTGAAAGCGGTGAACCCAAAACAAAACACTCGCTGCTATGCAGTCGACTTCCCCCGCCCTATTCCCAGTCGCCCCCCCCCCCCCCCCCCCCCCCCCCCCCCCCCCCCCCCCCCCCCCCCCCCCCCCCCCCACAAACTCGAGTCACGTAAAGCCTCGGCGGCGCCCGACGCGCACTTGCCTCCTCTCGCACCTAGGGCAACGCCGAAAATAGTGCAGCATCGCGCGCCGAAATCGAATCGAATCGCGTCAAGTAGTGCAGGCGACCGGGCGGTCGGCCGTTTCGCTGCGGCACTCGCGGAAGCGCTGCAGTCGAACGAGAAAGATGGAGATACGAAGGGAATGAGAGGGAAAGACAGAGAAAGATAGATGGATACAGAGAGATAAAGAGAGAGGGGGGGGGTTGAAAAGGGGGGAAGAGAAATATAAGGAAGGTATATATATATATATATATATATATATAGAGAGAGAGAGAGAGAGAGAGAGAGAAAGAGAAACGTGTGGTTAAACGGATTAAAAGGAAGCATACAAACATTTTAGGAAGTAATGAGACGGACTTATTCTATATATTGTTTGAAAGATGACTTGAATACTTCCACTGCTTTTTCTTGGAGTCACAAATTAAAGAATCGCTTTTTTAACCCATTAACGCCCCTGGATCACAAAAAAATGTTACACCGCTTTTCAGCCCATTAATTTTAACGAAATTACGACCATAAGTACGACATATCTGGGATTAATGTGTAAGTTTTTGGGTTCGCTTTATATGCATGAAACGACCCAACAAAATGCGCAAAATATTTTTATTTATATTGTTTTCATTTGTTTGCAAATTTAAATGTAAAAACAGGTTTTTTTTTAAAAGAACGAGTTATTAGAATTTGTACTTTTATGATAAATGGGGGTATATAGTCATATTTCAGTGTTTTTGTACTAATAACCAAACAAAAATAAAAAGTATCGTCAGGGTACCCGTAGTCGACCCAATCACGCATCTGATTGACATAAATTTGTTCAAGAAATGGAAAATTCTGTCCGCCATATTGGCGCTGCCATTTTGAATTTTGCAAATCTGACAATGGATTTGTAATTACCGACCCCACGCACAATGAACTAAAATAACTTTTAAAACAAATGTACGAATTTTGAGTAAACTTGACAGTTATGTAACAGTTACGTAACAAGTAACATTTATGCTGAATTGTTATTGTAACTGGTAGTTTCAATGTTTGCAGTCGTAATAATAATTTGCTATTGTTGTCGTTTTCATGATCTGACATAATCCGGAAAAAAACTACGATATAACTAGCTCCATATTTTCAAAGTACAAAGTTCTAATAATACGTTTTATGCAATTTGAAGTACGTAAAGAATACATTTCTGACAAAATCAGTCATATTGTAAAAAACACAACAAAAAACTGAAGTTGAGTAAATAAAAAATTACTATATATGTAGAAATAGGGAATTAAAGAGAGACAAAGAAGTGGTATTAAATATAAAAATTCTGGTCTTTTATAGAAAACGATAATAATAAAATGTAACAAGATTATTGTTGTTGTCATTATTGTTTGCATTGTTATTATTATTGTTGTTTTTGTTATTATTGTTATGTTAACTTATTATATTGTAATAAAAGAAAAAGAGATCAAACGAGAGAAATCTCTGCATTCATGAATGTATCGAGGACAAAGTAAAGGGCTAGAAAAACAGGAGAGAGAGAGAGAGAAAGAGAAACTCAAAAACAAAGTTCAAGCGAATAGCCGAAAATTTCTTCACTTTCAAGGCGGATCTTTTCTTGTCGTTTATTTATTTATCGATAGTAGAGTTTGAAGGAAAGAAAGAGAGATTGGAAGACGTTCAAAAAAGAGAAGCGAATAAATATAATAAGAAAGCATAAATAAAAGTATAGTAACAATCGTGCAATTAAGCATTAAGAGAGGACGACAAAAAAAAGAAAAGTGACAGATCTAGGACCGTCAGAATACGAACGCAATGACAAAGATGAGAAAAGAAAGAGAGAAGCAACGAGAGGAGAGAGAAATGAGGAACATAATAGGAATGATAAGTAGGCAGAGAAAGACAGAAATAGAAGCGCTTGGGCTTGACGGAGGCGTAGAATTAATGATGCAGATAGATGGACGGTGAAATAGATGGATAATGAACAATACAAAATAGGGAAATTGTCATTTTTGACATGGCGATAGACAAAGAAAGACGGATAAAGTATTAAGATGCGAAGATGACGATAAATATAAGTACAGGTGTTTTGGGGATTTCCAGAAGTTGACGAAAGTTTCAGTGAAAAGGACGAACGAAAAGGCGCAAGAAAAAGAATCACAAACAAAGAGAAAGAATGACAAACAAAGAGAAAGAATGATAAACGAAGAGAGAGAGAGAGAGAGAGAGAGAGAGAGAGAAATCGTAAATAACCAGTCATCGATTAGTTCTTTAAAGGGATATAACTCTTATAACTTTTCGTCTCGTTTTAAATGTAGGTCAAAACCGTTTTTCTTTTTTTGTTATTATTTCGCCAATTTAACATTTTTTTTTTAATCTGATTCAAATTACAATAGTTGCTGCTGGTGTGCGGGTATTCTTTGTCTTTTTTTTTTTAACAGGTAATCCCTGTTATATTCTGGTACACCGAAATCAAAGTTTACCTATAGATTTTTCATAGGTATATGATTGGAATGTCAGACTGGAAAGCTTTTAAATAATTTAAAAAAAAAAAAGAGATTACTAGGATATATCCGAAAGTTGCATTATATTATTAAATGCTCGTTCAAGATTGAATTGCAAAGTGAGTGATTTAAATGACTAGATATATTTAGAATTAAGAGACTCGGAATTTGGTGAAAAAGAATTGGAAAAAAATATATATAGAGTTTATAAATGTCAGACGGACAAGAATTAAGAATGAAGGGGATATCCAAAAGTGAGGATGATCGGGTTACAAAATTTGTTTGGACAGAGGAACAATTAATGAAAATCGAAGCGAGAGAGAGAGAGAGAGAGAGTAGAAATTTGTGCGAAACATTTGAGTTTTTAATTCGACGAATATTTTAAAACGAAATTCAAGATCAGGATTCAAGAACAATTAAAATTAAAAATTCTTTTAATTATTCCGAAATCCAATTTATTAACTATCAGGAAATGAAAAAGAATTATGAAAGATTCGAGGAGACAACAATGAATACCATTGAATGCTTATATTAATTTATCGAATCTGTTGATCCTAACCTCGAAATGTACGAAGGATTCGAAGAATCAAATCTCCAAAGCCTTATTATCCTTCGAAAAGTCAAAAACATTGGGAATGGAAAAAGATTCACATACGTCAAGAAATTGGATTCAGGCAATGATTGAATTTCTCATTGAATAATTTTAATACTTTTTTCTCGTTTTAATTTTATAGTTAATGTGGTTAAGTTGGGTTTTTGAGGTTATGTGTTAATCCTGATACGATCGGTATAAAAGTAGGCCTTTGCAATAAAATCTTCATTGGAAGATGTCACCACTTTATGCCCAATTTTTCAATAATACTATTCTTCCGATACAAAACAGTTAAAATGAGTCAAAATGTAGAAGTTAAAATGTCACCACTTTATGCCCAATTTTCCAATAATACTATTCTTCCGATGCAAAACAGTTAAAATGAGTCGAAATCAGTAATTATTCAGTGATCAGTGATGTACTTTTGAATTGACTTCGATGAAGTGTCGCTGATTTTCAATATTTTTACTGTTTCCATTTGAGTGATTACTGTATTATTAAGGTTTCATTGAACAATTTCACAATTCGAATATTTTTTAAGCACATCCATACAGATCTAACAAATATTTGGTTCGAATAGTTTAGATTCGGAAAGTGTACTGGAATGTTTTAAAATGAATATGAAGTATATCGAGTAAAAACGTGCAAAATATTGAGTATTGCAACTAATTTATTAAATTCACTCCATTCACTTCATTCACTTTATTTTCTTCATTCACTTTATTTTCGTAATTTACTTCATTTTCTTCATTTTCTTCAGTCACTTCATTTCTTTCGTTCACTTTATTTTTGTTATATTTTATTAAAATTAAGCTAAGTAGACCTCGAAATCGTATTCAGCGACCCTAAGAGTATGCAGTAAACAACTAGGTCAAACCACCAGATGAGAAAATAAATGTTTAGTATGGCTGTGTAAGTGTTCTATAGCGTATTTCGATAGAGTTTTTGATTTTAAATTAACTTCATTCATCACGCGTTGAATTTTATTAGGAACGAGAGAAATACAAAAGATTTATGATTATTCCACGATTACTACTATACTTATATTTATTCCTTTCTTATTATATTTATTCGCTTCTCTTTCTATTTCTTCTTTCCTTTCCTTCAAACTTTACTTTGGATAAATAAATAAACGACAAAAAACATTTGCGTTTAAAGCTAAGAAAGTTTCCGATATTCTTGAAATTTGTTTTTGAGTTTCTCTCTCCCTCTCTCTCTCTCTCTCCCTCTCTCTCCTGTTTTTCTAGTCCTTTATTTTGTCCTCGATACATTCATGAATGTTGAGATTTTCCTCGTTTCATTTCTTTTTCTTTTATTGTAATATAATAAATCAATATAATAATAATAACAATTTAACATCGCTTCTTTGCCTCTCTTTAATTCTCTATTTCTCTGTAGTTATTTTTCATTTACCCAACTTCGATTTTTTGTTGTGCTCTGTCTCTCTGTTTCTCTCTTATTTGCTTTATCGCGTGAACAGTATTAATTTAAGGATACACTGTATAACTGGATAGTATTATATAAACTAACTACACATATACTTAAGTAAATCTACTATTATTTTCAACCATTCTTACATCTGGTATACCATTATTATACACTTACACATAAAACTAATACATACAGAAAATTGATAAAGATACTGACATGATTTGGAAACAGACGAGAGACAGATGATAAGTGTGTGTGTGTGTGTGTGTGTGTGTGTGCGTGTGTGCGTGTGTGTAATTAGAAAAATGATTTAGGAGATGTAAACAAAAAATGTATATATATACGTAGTAGTATTATGGACATGTAGTCGATAACTTATGCAATTACCTCTAATAATGACCAGTCGATTGTTTTTCCAGTATATAAATATAATATAATAAAATGTATGTTTTTTGTTGGTTTTTATGATATTAGATTATTTTTAATAAAACATATTTAACCTTGTGGGTAATTTTTGACCTTCTTCACTTTTATTTTGTGAAATGTACAAAAATAATTGATTATCAGAATGAAAAAAATTGTGTTTAAAGTGTAAATTGTATACAAATGTTTAAATACCTATACATTACAAAATGAATAAAAGTTCTGGTTCGAAGACATGGTAATAAACTAGCGCAGTAAATTCGATACATTTGTACATGTGATATTTATACATTGCGTAAACACACTAAATAAATAAATAAGAAACACCCATCATTTGCGTTTTAAATACGCATCGGACACTAAATTCTATATTTAAAAAACTATAAAAAATAAAAATGTACCCTTTTATTAATGTTGTTTTTTTCTTTTGCTTCTTCATTACAATTAAAATTATGTTTTATGTTTTTTCTCTTTGTTCAGACCTGCAGTTTTGTTTTTATCTTCTAAAATGTTTCTGTTGTGTTGAGCTATTCTTGTTTTTATTAATTTGCCTGTCCCTTCATTGCACTGATTGAATTTTGCCTCGTATACTACTCCACATTGTTGTTCAATATTTATTTTATCGTTTCATGGTTTTCCATTCCTCCAATGTTGGCGTTGAATGGTTTGTGTACTACTCTAATATTGTGTTATTTTAGAATACGTTTTTACGTTTTCAGAAATGCCTTTTTATCATAGGTATGTTTTTTAGGTACCGTTTTTTAATTTGTCCTGTTCATGATTTCTTTTCGAGAGTATATCATATATTTTTTTTGTGTTGTACTTTTTATACAATCTGATCAGGATATCCGTTATTTCTCAACAATGTTTTGACTGGATTTAAATTCCTTTTTTCAAAATGTTAGTGTGATAATTCCTCTGTATGTCAACCCAATTTTGCATGACATTGCATGATTCGATTGATAACAAAGGTATTTGCCTGAATATTATGTTTGTCTAAGGTGAAAATATCTAATATTTTATCTATAACAAAATTGTATTTTGAAGGGTAGTTTTGAGACGAGGATGTCCTCAATTAATTCCATTATACGAAGTCGCCGACTATGGGTAATTGTGGTGAGTTCGCGGGAACTCCGAAAACTTGCTTGTATACAGAATTTAAAACTGATTACGTTGCCTTTATAAATTTATTTTTCGGAATACATTGTAAACAGTGATGTTCGACTTTTTGTTTAATAAAGAAAAAATCCTGGTAGAAATTGCGCCTAATTATTCCAAAGTTTTTGGCTCATTTACTTTTTCACTATCTAGTTTGTTGTGGACAATATAACTGGCCAGTTACCTCTTGGAAATGTAACATTTTCCTTGATATTAATTAGATATCTTTATTATAAAATTCTTATGCAATTAGACCCAGTTTCTGTCCAATTTCTGCCTACATTCTGCTCAATATCATTGCAATATTTTGATATACATTTATTATGAATATGTTTATGTACAACGTGGCCATAATGATCTTCAATCACTTTAATACTTCCGGACACATACCAACAATTTGTTCATAAGTTTCATCATATTTTTTTCTCGTATTATCACTATATGCACATTGTTATTATCATTAAACCTTTCGCTAATCTCATTTTTATCAGCATGGACATGTGGGGTTTGCTCGTCATCTCCGTACACGACAGGATTGCTGACCTTAACCTCATCTTGTCAAATATTTACGTCCGAGAAAATCAATTGCACTCGGTTTTTATGGCACTTTTACTGTGTTTCATTATATGTTTATTAAAGAAAATAGGTCAAATTGTCGTCCAACAAAGTTTGTAAAAGTATTGTATTTCAAAACAATTAAGAAATATTTTTACTGGATAGTACGTATCTATTATGTGTCCATTTGTCTTATGTACATATTTTAAATAATTTGACTGAACAATCATTAGGCATGATATCCAGGCAAAATCGTGGCCACTTTAAATCCAATTTCAATAGTAAAATTGGATAGAATTTCTTGATATATTTGTAAAAATTGAAACTAAACGTCATCCAAAATGAATGAACTTGACTATCTTTTCGATACCTTGGCATTTTTTGTTGGAGAGAATTGATCCTAAAATTGGAGCTGGTCTCTACGTGAGGGAATTTATTGTCGCTGACATATATATCTATAGATACATGTGTAATTTGTAAGACACGAGAGTAAACAGCGAGGGATATAGAATCGAACAGTATACGAAACCTACGAACTAAAATTCAAAATATACAAGTAGAAAAATGCCCGACTAGAAAAAAAGTAGAAACAGCCATAATGGACAGACACGATTAATTTTGGATTGGCGTTAATCTACTTATCCTTATTGTTACTGACATTTTTAGTCCCCTAAATCTTGACAGATCTATATCGATCCTTTTTCACAAAAAACGATTTGTTTCATTTATGTGCAAAAAACATGATACTCCATTGCTAATGCAGTGCAGTCGCGATTAACGTAAATGTTCAACGCGACTGCAACTAAGAGTTGTGATCGAGTTAAATTTGTCTTCAAGTTACATCATCGCAGATTTGATCAAATATGAAAAACAGTTTACCGATGGAGGAGCGGATGGTGCCAACGACACGGAGAGACGGTGATGGATGCGCGTAAGGAAAGCGAGATCACGGCAGAGGAGGACGATGGAGAGAAGCAGAAGAAGCAGAAGCAGAAGAAGAAGAGGAGGATGAGACGAAGACACGCTGCCTCGCGAGCAGGCGAGCAGCTCGCATTCGGAGGCGGGCCGATCGCCTCTTCCCGGAAGGCCGTGCGCCGTAATGCACACACCAGTGCAGTGCTGCACAGTGGAGAGATGACGGTACGCGCGATGCGCCAAGGCGCAAGCGCACCCCTACCCGCGCCCCCCCTCCCCCTCCCGCCTGCCCCGGCGACCCCCCCTGCCCACCCCCGCCCCGCGCCGCAGAGCGCAGTGTCGCGTTGAACCTCTCGCTGAGCGCGTCGCACGTTCGAGATCCGGCCGCCGCCCGTCATCAGTAGTCGCCGTACAACGCGCAGCAACGTAACCTCTCTCTTCTCTCTTTACCTTCCTTAGTTTTTAGTAGTCGGTAGTTGGGCGCACAACGACACCGAATAGCGTCGTCGTAGCATTCGCCCCCCGGCACATACCTCGACGACTGACGACGACGACGACGACGAGGACGAGGAAGTCTCGGTACTCGTCGAGCCTTCTCCTCCCCCCCAGCCCCCCCGCTGCAAGTGCGTGGAACGTCATCGTCGAGGAGAGGAGAGAGTGCGGGCCGACGCGAGTTAGTCAGTCTCTTCACCTGACAGGAAGGCAAGTGACGAGGAAGTGACCGAGAGCAGTAGTGAGGAGGTAGTAGCGGTAGAAGAGACTCGCGTAACACCCAGGAGGTCGGCAGCGGTTAGGAGAGACACGTCCTCCTCCTCGCCGGCAAGGAGGCGTCGACGCGGGTGTTGTGCGGATTTTCGTGACGGAGAGAACGAGAGAGAGAGAGAGAGAGAGAGGAACTGACGGACGGTACGCGTGTGTGAGAGGGAAAGGGTACGTTGAGGTTGTTGAGGAAAGTTCGCGCATCGTCTTCGACGAGGAACTGCCGCGCCAGGATGGAACCTCAGAGCCAGGAGATTGTCGCCAGTGGCTCGCCGGCTGAGGTGCCCAACGACCCAGGGTACGAATCCGTCCGGCGAATGATCGCCTTTGAAAGATCATCATCCGTCCACCACGATCATCAACCACCTGCACGACCCGGACGCGTCGTGGTTTTCGCTTATCGCAGTGCGGGTGTCAGGAAGGAGAGGGAACGTGAGGGAGATGGATCCCGTCCTGCATCCTGTTGTTGTGTTGTTCAGCTGCACGTCGCTTATTGTGTTTGTTGTTCTTTCGATTCTTTCGGTTCGCCTCGTGCTTTTGCCCCCGGACCTCGTGCGCGTCCCGCGTATACATAAACGGTTACCGTGTGCGGAAGAAGTGCGTGCCCGACGTGCTGCAGTACCATCATCAGCCACATGGCCGGCGTGCTCGCGAAACAAGTTTCGACTTTCCGCGGTCCGCGCGAGGGTGTGCGGGTCTGCCCTCTCGAATTTCCCGCCGTGGCGCGGGGGATGGCGCGGCGCGGTAACCACGGGGGGGTGTCGGCGGTGCGGGTCACGTGACCTCGCGGCATCTCGGGGCCGATCGAAGCGCGCGCGAGCGAGCGAGCGAGAAGGGGATAGAAAGAGGGAGAGAGAGAGAGAAGGAGCGCGAGAGCGAGACGGGCCGACGGGAAACGGGAAAGCATGAGACGGAACGGCGAGAGATTACGCTCACGTGGTCGATAAGCACCGCGTGCGTGCGAGAGAGAGAGAGGGCGCGAGTGGGGAGCGGCGCGGGAGGGGAGGGCGGATCGGTCTTCTCTCGCGCGATCCCCGATGCCTCGATGACGATGCGGAGACCACGTGGCCGCGATGGGGCGTTCGAGCACGAGGAACTGTCATTTTGACACGATGGAATTCGAGGCGGTATGATGAGCTCTGGGCATCGATCGAGTAACGCTAACGTTGCGAAAGAAAGAAGTGGAGGGAAAAAATTGAAAAAAGAGTAAACAAGAATTGTATTTTCGAGTCGGAGCTCCGGAATTCGATTCCTTTCAAAGTCGTTTGGGTAAAATTGGGAAAAGGACGGTTGAATCGTTGGTTACGAAAAAGGAAATATTTGTCGGTCGATTTTTAGGTTTGAATTCCAAGTCCAATCTTAAGGTAGAATTGAATAATAATAAGGTCGTCCTTAGCCCTTGAACTTTTAGTCAGAATTGCGTAAACTGGGTGTTACTTATGGCAATGGCTTCGCAACGTTTTTTTTTTCAATTCAGAATTGATAAAATGTAATCAAAGCGTAATGGCATAATTTTCAAAGACTTGATTATAAGTACATCTGGTTTTTGGAAATCAGTAGAAAAAGACAGTACGCATTAATTTCACGTGAAATTCGAGAAAATCGAAAGTTTCAAGTGGCGAAATTCAACTTGAAGAATTTGACCGTAGTTCCGCGGTCGCCGATCGTTATCGACTTTTCAGGAAAAGGGCAAGGGTTGGGAAAAAACGAAATTACGTCCGTGTGCCGTCTCAAGTTCGTCGGTCGATTTCGTCGCACCAGTAGAAACATGCACTTGCCGACGGATGTGGTCAGTAGTAAAAGGCTCAAGTGAAAACCTTCAATCTCGGTGGAGTGTCGTGAACGAATCGGAGTTATCGAATGAGAAATCGATTTTTGGATGAATGATAATGATTAAAAATGATGATAATAATAATAATAATAATAATAATAATATATATACACGTAACGAAAATATCAATATACGATATTGATCGGTGATGAATAATCGATGAATAATTTTTAACGATAATATTTTTTTATTCAATCGTTTTTGCAATTTTTATTACATTTCGTAATGATCCAAGGGTAGTTTAAAAAGTGTCAGTGTGTGTTTTAATTAGAATTGCGTCGTTAATGAAGCGATGAAATGTTGACTACTTTTTAAAGAGTGGAAATTGATCCACTTGTTGGTGTGATATTGTTTAGCAGTGCAATTTCTTCGATTGACTCGATATCAAGTGGCATTTAAACAATAATAGAACATTTCCTTACAAGTACGGGAAGTACAATTTCGAGCATCAAAAACAGTGCAGGGAATAAGAAAATTGATTATATTTTCATATTGGCAAATCGTATTTCCCATACTGTTTTTCGTAAGGGAAATTGCATTTCCCGTACTCGTAAAGAAATTTCACAATTGCATGCAGAAAAGTCGTATTTCCCGTACTGTTTTTGCGCCAAAAACTGTGTATGAAGTACGAATTTCCCTCGTACTATTAAAAAGAATGTCATTCGTTAGACGTGCTGAAAATTGCATTTCCCACACTAGTAGAAGAAATGTACTATTTTTTTTTTGTTGGGAAATTTCATTTTATTTTTGTATAGAAAGTTTGATTATAAAAAGTAGCATACATATGGTAGCATTTTTTGAAATTGTAAATATAAAAAATTTTACCATAAATAACGGCAACTTTTATCGCGATGAAAGTCTGTCCATAAAATGACAACTGTTTTAACGGTAAAATTTTCAATGGAATTTTCCTCCGTGTCATAAATCGACTTTTACTATATTGTAAATTCACCGAATGTCATTGAGAAAATTCGTACAGAATTCAGAGAATTAATGTCAAAATTTGATAAACGCATTTTGAAATTGCTCGATATGAATTTTAATGATGTTGGTGCTCGAAACGTTGGAGTTGAAGAAAATTATCAAAGCAAAATAAGTATATACATACGTGTACAAATAATAGACGCATATATATATATATATATATATATATATATATAATTTGCTATCTGGGATACGTCTGTTTTTTGTCTATTATTTCTCGAAATATCAAAATCATTATTTTTCTTTTTTTCTGTACTTTTTATGCATAAAGCAAATATAGTCAAATGAAATAAAAAACCTTTTATGATTTTCGTTGAATTCCAACTTTTAAAACTTCAGCATTACAAATTTTAAATTATGTTTACATGAATTGAATAATTGTTTAAATAGTCAATTGTTTAAATAATACTTTGATATTTAAATTGAAGAAATGATTTAGTTTTAATTCACAGCTGACGACTGGCACTTTTTATTCCAAAAGTTCAGAGTGAATTAAAAAATGTTTACTACTGATTCGTCAAAAACGGAGTGGAAGTCTAGTTATCAAAAACGGATTTAAATGTAATCGAAATTGGATTTAAATGAGTTTAAATGTATTATCTACGCTTTTAATTTTTAAGAATTTCTAATTTGTTTTTGATTCGAATGTTAACAAAATGTTTCAGAAGCATTCTCTACTTTGTACATTTTTAAAATTTACTATTTATGGATTTCTACACTCTAAAATTGTTGGAGTTAAATGTCTACTCTCTATATAACGTGAGTCATATATTTTATTACTCCAACAGGGCCAGTAAAGTATAGAAATAAGAAAAGAACATCAATCGTAACAAATATATGATGCACAACTATAATTTGTAATAATTGTATTCAAGCGTATAATATTTTTTATCGGTAAAATTAGATTGAAGTACATTCGTTTTTTAAAATAAAGATTACTTTTGGATTCAAAAGCATTCGGATTCAAAAATGGCGAAACGAATGCAATTTTATTCAGTTCAATCCATTTTCGATTACGGGGAAGTAGCGGATAATCCACGTAAAGAGAGGTATTACAATACGTTCGCAGTTACACGTTCGAAAGGAAGTCGAATTATCTTCTCCGATGTCTGCATCCTGAATATCTGAGTAACTATTGACAGTTTTACGAGCAGTTTGAAAAGGTCGTTAAAGTGTAAAAGTCAATGCCATAAGGAACGTCCCGGTATATGTGATTGTTTATTTCGTCAATTTCGCGGCGAAAAATGACGTCACTTTCGGCAAACGCGCTCCTTGAAAGAAATATCGGTTAACGGGGATTTAGATTTTGAACTTGGAGTTCAGGCTTGAGGTTGTGTTGTTCGCGGCCATTCTGTTTCAGGAAATGATGAATGAGATTTGAATAAACTTTCTGAAGACAAGATAAGATTGTCTTTTCTTTTATCCGTGACAGTTCACTTCTGTTTTTGTGTCAATGTGCTGGACTTTTGTGTTTCGTTCGATGTAAACAATAATAATAATAATAATAATAATAATAACGAAAAAATATGGTAAAAATTTTCTATTTCATATGACGTTTTAAAATTTTGATAAAAATGTAAGGATAATTAATTAAAAGTTTAATTATTAAAAGTTGTTTCTTTTAAATGTCAAAATGTCCTCTGACATAATTCAGTGATATATACAAAAAAAAAATGTATATATATGATTTGGAGCACGAAGAAATCCCGGTCAACCACAATGTAACATTTATGCAACATTAATGTAACATTAATGTAATTAATGACCACAGTATATTTTCACTTGTTGTGTTTTCTGGGATAATATATAATTACGAATTCGTCTTGCATGTTTATACCTAATTGTTTTATTATTGTTTTAATTGTTTATACATATATATAATTGCAAAATTTAATTTAATTCTTGAATTAAATAGTGTCAGAAATGTTTGAAATAATTGGAAAATTTCCTGAAATCAATCATTGAATCTTTAAAAACAATTGATGAATTTCTAAAGAATTTGAACAATTATTGACAGATTTCCAAATGAATTTTAACGAATTTTTCCAAAAATTAATTCAATACTTTTTATGATTGATGATTATAATTTTCTACTAATTTACATAAAAATCATTTAATATAATACGTCAAATATTTGTCGTTGATCGAACAAATTTTTAAAAAACATACAAAAATTTGTTTTTATTATAAGAAATTGTTAAGACATTAAATCTCTCTAATTCATGAAGATAATTTAAGAATCAATGAAGAATTTTCTAAACATTTTTGACAGATATCCAAAGAAGTTTCAAGGAATTTATCGATTATGGATTTTTTATGATTTTCAAACAAATTTCTAGGAATAATATTATACAAAAAATGTTTATTTTTAACTTTGTAGATTATTTTTTATATGTATTATTTATTTTATTTATTTTAAGATGTGAAGATAATTCAAGAATTAATAAAGAATTGTGTAACTAATTAATGAAGATAATAATAAATGAAAAATTCCGTTTACCAAATGTTCCCAGAAATTTCTTAATAAATTTTCATTATGAATTTGTTACGAGAATTATTGAAGAATTCGTAATTCATTCATAAACTCGATACTTCAACACTTAAAGAATAAGTTATGAATTGATAAATTAAATTGATTATGGTTAAAATTACAAATATTATTTATAACAAAAATTAGCACCAATTAAAAATTAGTTCATAATACGTTTCTTAAATTTCGATAAATTTGAATAAATTTAATAATTTTAGTTTAACAATTCTAATTTTTTATTCTTGTTTCTATTTATGTAAAAAATTAGAATAAAATTCCACTTTAGGAGCAATTGGTTTTTTTCTCTCTTTTTTATTAAACCTCAAGAATATATATATCAAGTATGAATTGACAACCAATCAAATTTACTAATTTTTTTTTCTAATTATGATGATGATTTCTAATTATTTAAACAATATTATCTCATAAAAATGATTATGTCAAAAAATGAAGAAGAATACAAAAATAAATCATTTATATATCGGATTCAAAAAAAAAGAAAAAAAAAAAAAACGTAACAAAATTTTTACGACCCAAACATGCCAAAAATATTTATGAACTGTTTCCTTAAACACCATTTAAGCATCCTGTGAGTTTTCTCACACAATTCTCTAAGAACTCTTCGCAAATTTAAATGAAAAAAAAAAGAAAACCGCCTCAGATGAATTATCATCTCGAACTTTGAGTTCACCTCGTTTCCCGATTTTCTTAGATAATTCGCCGGCGGAGCCCGTTATCAAGGAGGTCGCGAAACGGCGATAAGGGATCGTTGAATCGTGCGATACTTTCGAGTTTGTCGCGCCTCGTTTCTCGACGCGCGATATCGTCGAATCTCTTTTCTCACGAGCGCCAGCAGAACAATGCTCGTACGATTGTGTATTATTTATAAACAACCTGATTAAAACTCGGCTTCCGCGTCTCGTATATACGAGTATACGTATATATACATATCGCGACGTTGTACGCGCGCGCGCGATATATCAGTGCATTCGGAGCACCGACGTGCGTCGATAGCAGTTTCATTCGCTGTCAATTTGCCACATGTGATGTTTCATTAATTACTCGGATTTCTGCCGTCTAAGGAGGCGAATTAAGGAGAAAGCGTTGATTGACAATTTTGTTGTTTTTCAAGGAAATCGAACATGCAGAATATCGATTGTCATACGTTCATTTCTTGCAAAAGTCACACTTTTTTCTTTTACTCCAAGTAAACGTAAATATTTCGGACATTACGTTCGGATATCACGACGCTTTGACTCTAATGCCAGGCAGTTTATGGTAAATGAATCTTCTAAACCATCAGTCGGTAACAAAGTCGCGCTTCCTTACCATCAGTCGGTAGGAATGTCACCGAAGGGGGCCAATTTCATACGTAACGAAGAAAACTTTATTCCACTTTTATTCTATAATCTGTGTGTTTTCATCGGTGATTACTTGAATTAATGTGCTGGAATCATTAGCTTTCGAACATTGGGACATTCGAAAGGTTCCGAATACGTAATCGAACTTTGAAAACGAGGGCACCGAAGTTTCCTAGACATTTAAAGAGAGAGGGAGAGGGTGAGAGAATGGAAGCTGCAAAACGAAGAGAGAGAGAGAGAAGTAGATTAAGAGGCGGGAATATAAGCGGTTACGTTCGGAAAATCGATGCTCGAACGCAACCCCACGTGACCGCGAGTTACGTTATCGCCGTGGTGATATCTAAGCGAATCGCACGCAGCCGGCCGACGTGTTACGGAACTCGTCGAACGCACTTACTGACCATGTTTCGGAATTCGCTTTTTCTTTTATTGTATACGCTGTTTACATTCTGAAAATTAAGTTGCGGCTTATCGATTGTGAGTTTGAACTTATCGATTCGGTTTGTAAAAACAATAGTACATTGAATAAATCTTTCCTTTTCTTCGAATCTACGCCAGTCATTGATCGCCGGCTTTTTTACGGTCTTTTTTTCTGACATTCGTTAATACGCATTTAAGAAAAGATTTTTTTTTGTTGTAATAGGATGAATTTTATTTAAAGAGAAAACAAAAAAGCAAAAGATAATATTGTACTTAATAAGAATTTTTAACGATTGCCAAACAATTCTTAATGATAAAAAAAAAACTTTTACATAAAGTTTTACCAATAGTTTTAAAGAGAGTTCCGGAAGAATTTTTATACCAGTGGAATGTTGGCATTGAAAGTATATTCCACAGTTGTCAATGGATTTGAACTCGTAAAGAGAATACAATGAATGGTTATACATAAATAGATTTCTTCGTCATTAATCCCAACATTAATTGGATGTCGTCTGATATTTGATAAATTCTTATTGAATACATTTTAAAATTTGTCAAAATCTTTGATCGTCGTTCGATATTTTGATTTTTTTTTTTTTTTTTAATAAATCGACAGTCGTAATTTTTGTCGAAAATCACGAATCTGCGATTTTGTATACATTAAGAGCTCTTGGAGAGTTCATCTTAAAACTAGACCGAACCGTCAATAATAAATTAACTAGAAAGAAAAATAAATCGCGAAATAAGTTCTGATAAGAAATTCATCAAATGCAAATGACTTTTTAGTTCATTAAGAGCTCATTCGGGACTTTTTACAAAACAGTCATAAATCATTTATGAATTCATACGAATGGTTACATGAAAAGACTTTTCATGCACGTTTTAAGTTCAAAATCATTGAGTTCAGTATTTCGGATTTCTTTATGAATTCCGTTCCCGCGTTCGTGAACCATTCACTGAATAAATTGAAATTAAATGAATTTAAATTCTTCAAATACTAAAAACGAACTTGGTTCATTTATTATTGGTAAATGTTTAGGTAATTCCTCAATGAATCCTCAGAATTTTTGAGCTTTTTTGAAGTTTGTATTCCCATTTTCCATACAATTTCAAATTGCATTCAACAATTTTCATGTTTTTTTTACTACTTTGACTTCTTTAGGTACTCTTTACGAACTCATTTTTTAAATCCTACATATAAAAGAGTTCTAAAAGAGCTCTATGTAAGTCGAAACCATTGGATTCGATTAACGGGTGACAACTTAAAAAGTGTTCCCTTTCAATCCTTTTCGAACACTCTCCGATCCACAAGTAGGACTCTGAATGATCCAGTGCGACGATCGCTCAGTATTCGGGTGTGACGAAGAATCGGAACGTTTATCAGCGGCGGATCGTGAAAAGAAAGAGCGAGGTCGCGTACGCCGCGGGATTAAAAGGGCCGTATCGAAGGTAAACGGTTTACGGGCGTTAAAGTATCCGGCGACTAGGACGACCTCTCCCTCGAAATTAAGTTTGCCAAGTTTTAAGTGGGTTCGTTGTCGAGCGAGTGGCAGACCCGTCGGAAGTACATACCGGTTACTCCGGTGTGTGCACGCGGTGTGTGTGTGTGTGTGTGTGTACGGGCCGAACATGAGGACGCGGGCGGAAAAAGGGGGGAGGCACGAGGCGATCGATCTCCAAGTGGTAGCGAGCCGGGGCAAGTATATATATATATATAAAGGGGGGGTCGGAAAAAGGAGCAATGGACGAGAGAGGCCCCGTGGTGATTGGAGGAATTCAGAGCACGTGTTCGGTTCGATGTTTCGAGAGTAGCCATCGATTCGATTGGCAGATTTCGATCTGCACACATTTCGGGAGTTCAGTTGTTGGTTGATGTGTGTGGTGACACCTGTCCTCGAGGAACGGAGAGACTGCGCGCGCAAGGGTGAGGGGTGTTGTTTGTGATACCGGAAGTTATATATACCCTCTGCCGGCAGTTCTCCACTTCTCGATTCTGTCCGGATCTCGTCGCAATGGCACCGAGAATCCAGCGACGACGACGACGGGCCTTATCACCCTTATGCTGATGGAGTCTCCTTTCTTTTCTAGGAAAATGTTCATCGGAGGATTGTCTTGGCAGACTAGTCCAGGTGAGGACGAATTATTTATTTTTTCCTTCTTTTGGGTAAAGCTAGAACTGCTGGGAGAAATTGGAGAACAATCATGTTTATGCAGGGTGTTTCCAAAGTTGACGAACAAAAAGTTTATGAAAATTTTATCACAAAATGAAAAGAGATTGAAGTTTACGATTCAGAAGACAGGAAAGAAAACATATCCTTTCATTCCTATTGGTCGTTTTTTGTGTTTACACGCTCCGCTCCGAAGTAAACATGGCATTAAAGTTTGGTAAGATGTCTTTTGTATCAACTTTGATGCTGAAACATTCCATTGACCAAGTAACGTCATTCCTTTAATCACAAAAGCGATCCGAAAGAATTGAATATTGTTCAGGTCACGCAGCGTTTTGTTCGATAACCGATAAAAGGGTTCGCATACAATTGGTCAGATTTGGGAACACCCTGTAGATACAGGGTGTGACATTATTGAAGCGCAATCTACCAATGTAAAATCGTAACTATATAATTTTGTAAGAATATGTCATGTAAAATTAATTATTTTTTAAAGGTCATTGAACATTTTAACGAGATGAAGTGAATATATTTTAGTTAATGACAATTGATGGATCTACGATTTTTTTGTTTTGAAAATTAAAATAATTTAATTTAGTGTCAAGTTTTTGTCCTAGGGCCCTCCGAAAATTCTGTTCGCCCCTGGCCTGATTCTGTTCGAGGCTAATTTTCGATTTTAATAAGTATCACTGTAAATATTTCGAGAGTTAGGTGAAATAATTTTTTCGAATTTTCAGCATTTATGATTTAACTATAGGGTAGTTACCAAATACTAAATAAGAGTGGTGAAAAATCGAAAAGTAACAAAAAAATGTATAAAAACCATCTGGGAGATCTTAAAAATGTCAACCTGTAAAGATTTTAAAGGTTTTGACATTTTTATAGATCATTTTCAGTAACAGTGGTTAAATTATCAAATACTAATTAATTAATTCGACCTAGACCGTAGGTTGGATCAAAGTATTGAATTTGGGAATTCGTACAAAAAAAAAAACAGTTATTTTGTCGTCAAAAATGTTCACTTTTCAGACCGGAAAATGAAATAAAAAAAGTCTCTTTTGTACGTACGTGCTTCGTTAGCATGCCCTGTAGTTCACGAACGAAAATAAAAGTAAAAAAATTTTTGTTTAAATTGACCAAATTGGAAGTCGAGATATCAGAGATTTTCAATAAATGAAATATGCAAACCTTAAGAAATCTTAGGTCTACCTTAAATTATTAAAGACATATAATATGGTGATAACAATAAAATAATATAAAAATAATATAAAATAAAAAAAGCACTTAAAATACTCGGAATTGCATGCCTAATAGAATAGTCATCGAGTTTTTAAAATTGACCAATTATTAATAGTTTTATTTAATAGTTTTATGTATCTTTTTTAGTCTTTTTTTCCGAAGGAAAATATTAAACCAATACTCAAAATACTAAAAAATGGACCTAATAATCTAATAATGATCGTCTTTTGTTCTTTAAATGAACCAATTAGAAATCGAGATATCTTCATTATTTTTATAAAAGAAATATGCAAAATTTTAAATTTTGAAAGACTGAGTACTTTCTACTTTAATTTTGTTGATCTTTTTTGATTAATTATACTATTGTTGATTGTTATGCAATACCTAAACGACAATGTTGACGAGGACCAATAATAGGGATTAAAATGAAATAATGCAAGTTTTTACGCTACATGCAGATTTTTCCAAAAATAAATGTCACACATTTAATAAAATAATAGTGCATTACGTCATTTAAAATTTTTTTCGGATATATCTCATAAATAACAAAACACATAACCACGTTATGACACGTATATAAAAATAATGTACTATGTATGAAATAGATTTTTTTGACATTATATATTCTTATTTTTATTTATTTAATTGAATATTGCATGAATACCATTATTCGTATGATTTACCATTTAATTTTATTCAATTAATTAAATGTTCAAAAAAACTGGATGACATTACGGAGCCAAATTGTAAAATGTAGTATACTTATAAAATAAAAAAATGTAAAATATGTAATTTAACAAAACCTTATGAATCCGATTAAGAAACGCCAATTGTTTAAAATCTTGTTGTCGGGAAAAAACGAAATAGTTGAATCTACTATCTTAATAGTAAGATGACGTACAACTGACTATTTTAGTCGTCGTTTGTACACTGAAAAAAATGTCTATATTCAAGTAAATATTTATTCGAATATAGTAGCAAGTAAATATATTTACTTGAATTAAGAAAATATTTTCTTAATTTTTCCGTATACCATCTAAGTATAGTGATCTTATAACTACTCAATTTATTAATGATATACTATTTAAATATCGTAAAATATACTAAGAAAGATACAGCTCTACCACCGCACCTACTATTTAGTATTATTAGTAACAACTATTACGTTTCTTCTATGGGTCATAAGTATAGCGAATATTTTTTTAAACATTAAATTAAAAGTATTTAGTAATCCATAAAGGCGCTTCTCTTATTATTTTTCAATAAATATTGTTTATTTTATATACGTTTGATAAATGAAATAATATTTTGTTTTACAAGCATGAATTGTACAACATTTTTAAATACTAATTTACAACAAATATTCGCATCTTATAAATAATATTGCAACGCAATTATAAGAATGATTACATATTTGTCGTAATCGTAGTTTTCCTATTCCTATTTATTCGCATTAATTCAATAATATTCATTTATACATTCGTATTTCTTTATATGAAGTAAATTTTTTCGTTTATTACAAAATGTATTCTATATATATATATATATATATATATATGTAATATTCAATTATTCAGCGATTAAAAAATGTATTCAATCACCGATTAAATAAAATTGTATAACGCTCTGCTGAGAAATGTTGTTTTACAGGGAAACTTGATAATTCGTGAAGCATTTCCATTTTCGAATATATCCGCTAAGTTTATTATTTATATTATCGAGCACATTCAGGTTTTTAATAAAACATATATTTCGTAATGAACTTACGAAAGCGTTTCAAACGAACGATGAATGCAGGCCAGGCAATAACCGAATGCGGGAATTGCGGCAATTTTTAAGGGAGACTATACTTTTCATAAATGTTTGTTGTTTTTTTTTTTACTTTCTAGATATGAATTTTTAAAATGTTGAAGCTAAGATCTTTATCCGTAAAATATATTATTTTTATTACTTTTAGTAGGTGAGGTAAAACAGAAATATAAAAAATACAATGTTTTCCTACCACTTTTCATCTTTCTTTTTACATTCTCTTTTTGAAATATTGCCATATTTATTTCAAACAATATTTAATTTAGTACAATGAGCTTTGCTCGCAGTTCAAAATGTGAATAAAACGAATTTTGAAATTAACGTGTTTTTCCAAGTAATTATATAATTTTTGTACATTTTTTTTTGTACAAATAGGAATACCTTGCCAAATAGTTGTTGACCTCTTTATGGACTCTATTTACATTTTTTTGCACGGATTACGATAACCGATTTTTAAGAATTCCTTTTCAACTTTTTAGGCTTCTTTACAATAATTACAAATTTTTATTGTGAAATTGTTTTTAATGACGTCGTTTTGATTTTATTTATGTAGCTAGCTAGTATAAATCATTCTTGCTGTCATGGATTTCAAAATCAGTTCATGAATTATTTTATACCTAAAAAAGATCAAATCGATCGATTAAAATCTGAATCTATACAGGAAACATTAAACTTTTAAAAATCTTGAATTTTATTTAGAATTATTCAAGTTCTTTAAAAGAGTTCGTTACAGTTGTGAAAGTTACAGTATAAACAATGAAAAGTGTTTCTATAAACTCTTCATATAGTTTTAGAATTAATTAAGCTTAACGAATATTCTACGAGAGAACAAAGAGTTGTAGGATCCATATTATGGTTTTATCAATTATGCGCATTATTGCGTCAAGCATGTGAATGGTTGCGTCAAACATAGTATGGAAAACCCAACAATAGTTTTTCTTTCGGTATATTTATAGTTTATAAAACAATTTTGTAATTTTTGTTATTTAATATGAATTGTATTTTAATATTCTTTTTTAAATAACATAAAGTCCAATAAGAAAATTAATATTGAATTCTCAGCTTTAATATTCATAACAGTTTATAATTTATAAATGTATAGAAAGTAAAAAAAGACAAAACTATATAATATCCAATAAATATAATAAAAAGTGTATGTAAATATCTGGATGCTGTTAAAATTTATACAATTTTAAACATTGTTTCAGGCTTTTTGAATTATTTAAAGAGATCATTGGAAACTTGTTACTATGTCAAAATATTCACCGAAGTAAATCAAAATGAAATATTCCCAATATTCACATGTAAAAACTGTAAAAATCAATATCGTTTCTATAATTTATTGACGGCACAGTCTCTGAAGGTACGAACAAATTAACCAATTGATCCTGACTCACAAAAAAAATAATTTTACACAGTTTTAGAGCCCATTAGTTTTAATGAAATCACCGATCAGTCCTACATGTTTGTGGGTGCGATCTACACGATACGATCATTATAAAACGTGCAAAACATTTATTTCTATTGTATTTTTTTTTTTTTTTGGAAATGAAAAACAGTTTTTTTTACGTGAGTTTTATTGCACTAAATTTTTTTTTATACTTTAAATAGTACAAAATATGTTATTAGAATGTGTACTTTCAAAGTATAAAAGTATTCAATTTTTTTTAACAAAACACATGATACACGCATTCACATCAATTTATCCGACGAATGGAAAATGTGTTGAAAATTGTGTCCGCCATTTTGGCTCTGCCATTTTGAATATTACATATTTGACAAAAGAATTTGTAGTTAGCGACCCCAATCACGTGCATTTTTATAAATATTTAAGCATCGTAAGAGTACAATAATATCCCAGCAAGAATAATTTTAACAGTATTGTAACAAATATGTAAAAACTACGTAACAGTTACGTAACAGGTAACAGGAAATGTTATGTAACTGTCACTTTCAATGTTTGCATGGTAATCTGCAATCGTGTCGTTTTCACGTTCTGACATATTCAGGAAAACAAAATATAAGTTCTAAAATAATTCATTTTAAGTATAAAAATAAAATTTGTTCTCGGACAAAATTGGTCATTTGTAAAAAAATAATCACGTATAAAAATGTTTTTTTTTTCATTTAAATTTGCCAGAATAAACAAGGCAAATATAAATAAACAACTTGCATTTTTAAAACAGCGTAACCCCAGTAAACAAAATTTTGATAATTATGTAACATTTACGTAACAACTATGTAACAGTTACGTAAAAAGTAACATTTATGTAGGTACATGTTTCGTAACTATTATTTTCAATGTTTGGAGGGACATTTTTTTACTATTCAGGCATTCCATTAATCAATAAATTCTTTTCAATTTATGCATACAGCTTTATAGCAAGGTACCGATATTTAACAATATAGAATTATCCGAATGGCCATAATAAGTACCACGTATTAGAATAGCGATGGCGCGCAAAATGAATTTCTCTAATAGAAATAATGTAATAAATTCGAAAAAAGCAGCGACGAACGATAGCAAACTTTATTACACGCGGCTTTTAAAGCCCCCGCGCGCCTTCACTTTGAGTATCCACCCGAGAATTTGCATTTCGAAGGAGAAGGAGGCTTTTATCATCTTTCTAAGAGGAATAATCACGTTTGATGCGTGCGTCATTCCGGAACAAATTTGCGGAGCGCTCGGCAATTAACTCGTTCATGCGAGTTATACGATAATCTTTTCCAACTCGGAGAGAAGAAGCTGACTATTCGAGAATATCGCTGCGATATACGGGGGGAAAAACTAGGTCGCTCCACGTATTTTGTCGAATTTTTACAGAATTTACAGATTTTTTTATGGCGATACGAAGAGTTTTTGTTCAAATCTCACGAAATTCCTCGACAATGGCTTAGGAAGAGGTTCAAAAAGCAAGTTAACCCATTAAGGACCAAGAGGACGCAAAATGTACCACAACTTTGCGGCTCTCACTTTGTATGAAAAAAAAGTTTAGACATTTTTCAAAAACCATTTCCGACGTAAAAATGATCCCTCTTTCAGAGTCCGAAGCCCAAATTTGGTTATTATTAACTCAAAAAAAGTTACGGCACATTTTATGAAAGAAGACGCGATTTTTTTAGAATTTCTAAACTTTTTTTTTTTCATATAAAGTGAGAGCCGCAAAGTTGTGGCACATTTTGCGTCCTCTTGGTCCTTAATGTGTTAATGAGAATTTTATAGATACACGTGCCAGAAAATTGTTATAAGATGTTAAAATTGGACAATATATGGACGTATACGAAAATTGTGTGAATCACACGGAACTGTTCGAACATATATATAGTAACTATCGATCGTTATACTTCGCATCAGTAAAGAGCCAATTTCGTCATCGGGAATCACTGATTTCGCACCGTTCCGCTGTTATCGCATTTTAATATCGGTCAGTTAAAAAAGACACGCGCTTGAGATAAGGGGGACTCGCATGCATATATATATATGTGTATATAAGTGCGTATACGCGAAATCTAGGTTGCGCCTTGGGTAAGCGATCATCGTGCTTGAATGAACGCCAGGCTAAGCTGCGGCTTTGGCCTTGAACAAAGTCGATGCACAACGCAACTGGACTTGGCGCAAGGTCCGCCGGCAAGTTCTTTGATAATTGCCGCAGCTTTTTTTCTAATGTGAGCGGTACGCCGCGATAAGCCGGGAACGCGGGCAGCGGCCCGACCCTTGTTGCCGTATATATACATATATACGTGGAGCAAATGGTTTACGATACGTATGCAATTTATTATAAGGAGGATGTTTTTGTCCTTCAAGAGTTTTGTATATAAAAGAAAAAAAAAAAAAAAAAATCTGAACTAAAAATTATATACAATAAAGAAATAAATGATTTTTTCATTACAATGCATATCTAGTTTTTATTTTTTAAACTCTAGAAGTGCCTTAAGTGAAATTTCACTTTTTAACTCTTTAAGGGGGAAGTTTACTTCCCACCTTAATTTTTTTTTTTTTTGTGATAAACCCTGTTTATAACATGATATCAATACTAAATAAATTTTCTTATAATCATTAGTAAAGTATCTAAACAATTATGTATTATTTGTGCAATAACTATACATTTTACAATGATTAAAGAATGTCGAAAATTTATTTTTTTTTTACATTAAATTCGTCCCTGAAGTCCCTACACTGAAAAAAAATTTTTATTTTCAAGTAAATATTTACTTGAATTAAGAAAAGATTTTCTTAAATTAAGTAAAATTTACTAAAAGGAAAGAAACAATTTCTTATTTCAAGTGAATATTTACTTGAAAATAACAAATTTTTGTCTTCAGTGTAGGATATTTAAAAAAAAAACTTTTAAATCGTGCTTTCAGATTCTAAAGGTGACAAGCAAAGCTTTTGCTGGAAAAAATTGTGATATACTTATTGTCGTTATTTTTTAATTAAATATTTTTATTTCTTATAAAGTATACATTTTTTTTTTAAATAACTACAGACATTTTTTGTCCACATGCAGAATACCGTGCAAGTTTTTTATTTAAAAATATTGCATTTTATTCTGGAATTTCTCGTGAGGTCCGCCATATTGTAGCCGCCATCTTGAACTTCTTAATTTAGATTTTATATTAGCCACCCAAATAACATAATGATATGATAGGAGTGAAAATTCACTCGTTTAAAAGAGTGGTTTAATTTCAATTCTTTGAAATTTCACTCGAAAAATTGTAGAAAGAAGTAGTTGGCTGTCGCAAAAATAACTCGGATTTCGGATAATATATATTGATCAGAAATGATTTAGTAATGTCATCCGCTACTTTTGCGTCAGACTCATTAACGGTCTAGAAAAGCAGGTAAAAAAATGCTCGGTCCAAATGTAGAAAGCACAAGTAAAAAATGATTGGTAAATCGTCGTATACGATATCTATTATAACCGACGCCTTAATTTCAGAACGATTCGATAAAATTGAATTAGGTATATGAGCGTATATGCAATATGGTGCTTGCGAATAGCGGGTTTATTATTGTCTTTTGTAACAAACTCAATTAACGGCCAATGGCCAAGGCCGAATTAATAATTGCGTGATACTCTTAACTGATTCATCATCACGTAACGAACTTTGCCTCTGTAGCACGATTTTCTCCAATCAGTGAATTAAAATTCATCGCGTAGGTTGAAGAGGCGACTTTTAATACCAGACATTAATTCATGAATTAATAAATTAGTTCGTAACTGTCGACATTTTCAATATTATCCTTCATTATATTGTTCTTTTTCTTTGTTTCTTTTTTTATTTTCGACTTTAGACGATGATGTCGAGCAATTAATGCTTATTATTTCATTATTTATTGTTATACAATATCAGTGGCTATAGCAGATTTCACATCGTTAATTAGTAAAGACATTTTTTACTAATTAACGTTCTTTCTATATTTATTATTATTCATTAAGTTGTGTAACGTCAAAATTTATCACGAAATAAAAAAAGAAACAAAAAGTATTTTATGCAACTAGTGCGTAAAATACCACTTCGCTTACGCGTTTAACTCGATTTTGCCCAAAGTTTTTAGTACAAAAAAGTTCTGACAATTTTTTGATAATATCGTATTTGTTACAAATTTTTCTATGTCATTTTTCATTGTCAATTTTTCATCAGTTCTGACTATTATTGTAAATTTTATTACAATCAAAATGTCTTTTTTTATTCTTTTAATAAGATATATAATACCTGTCAATTATTGATTATGAATTCCTGACAATTATGTATTTTGTTTAATATTTTTATTTTGCTACAGCTTTGATGATTAATTGTAAATTTTGCTCATAAGATTGCAATTGCTTTTGACATTTTTGACAATTTTGTAGCAGTATGCGTAGTTTCGTCGATCATTAAACAACTTTGAGCCATGTCGTCATATTAACTTTTTTTGTTTATATTTTGTAATTACTTTATTAATTGGTTAATTTTCATCCTTTCCGTTGATTGTTTGTATTTTTAACAATTGTTTGCAAAGTGTAAAAATTTTGATAGTTTACCAATTGTATTCATTTATTGATAGTTATTTTCATTATTTTAGAAATATTCAAGTATTTACAGTATTGAAGAATCGAGTACGAAAACGTTTTTTTTTCTTTACTTTTAATTGAGAAACTTTTTTTGATTGAGTTATAATAATCATTATTAATCTACAATAATAATAACAATGATGATGATAATGATGATGACGATGTTGTTGATGATGATGATGATGTTGATGATGACGATGTTGATGAAGTCGACGATGATAATGATGATACTATCGTTGTTGTGTAGTATAGTATAATTTCTAACTATTTAAAAGCAATTATTATACTTAAAAATAATTGAAATATATAATTTAATTTATAAAATATGGAGATATTAAAAATAATAAAATGCTAAACGTCAATTTGCAATTAACCAGAATGTATATATGTGTGTGTGTTAATTCACTGCGCTTATAATCCGAAAGTTTTTAATCGGCTGAAAATCACTCGCGAGATTCAAAAGTGCGGAAAATCGTATGTGCGTTCTATCAATCTCGCGTCACAGCAGCATAACAGTGCAACGTTAATTATAGTCAATCATAGGGTACTGTATAATCATGTTATGATTCTCGGAACATTTCTACTTTTCATACGTTGTCACTGAGATGTATACTATAAATTGCCATCAATGTTTCTGATCCGTGGAATAATGTATATGGAAAATGCCGGTATATAAAATGAATGAAGAAATCGAAGTTTTTTTTTTTTTTTTTTTTGCCAATGAGAATTCACATTTTGCATGTTAGAACATTATTACGTATATATATGCGGTTTTCGCTTCATTGAGACAACGCCTTAAGGCCCGAGTCATATATACATATACGTCGCGGAATTGGCGTAACGACATAACTAGTGTAAGTACCTAATATATAGCATATACGCATATATTCCATTCCGTGCATTTCTCTTTATATAGAAATATATACGGCAAGACCGCAGACGCGGAAATTATTTTTATGGAATATGCAAAATGCAACGCTCGTAAATCACGCTTTGCGGTGCGACACCCTCAGGTTCAACCGAAAACTGATGCTATTGTTTAAAATCCTACGATAATTTTTAGCAAAAGACTTTAAAATTGTTTCGTCAACATTTATACATTGTTGGATTTTATATCCGAAACATTGACGATTTATACATGTTTTAATGATTTTTCGTGATTCGTTCGGAATGCAAATTTTCTTGAATTATTTTATCGGCGATTAAAAGGAGATATCCTTCTACCTTCTACCATCGATAAGACTCGTGATTATGTTAATAATAAAAAAAAACCTGCCTGTATTTCCGATAGATTTCCGGTTGATTCAAATTTCTTCGCAGGCACCACGTGTTCGCCACGTACATTTGTACGTGTGTTAGTACGGATATTTGCCCTCAATCAATATATGCCTGCAACGTCGTATCGATGTCGTACACCTGCGTAGATCTCCGACAATAATTAACCGAAACGAATGTCCGAGTTTTATGTCGCGCGCGACCGATTCGGAATTATACGACTTGCTTTTGAACGTAATTACACGTCGATAAGGAAGATCATTCCAATTTTTCGGTTAAACGATCCTAGTATTGTAATTGACAATATGACAAAGGTAAGGTATATCGAGGAATTGGTAGTGTATTTTATTAAAAAAAAAAAAAAAAAAAAAAAAAAAAAAAAATTTAATCTCCGGAAACGTTATGATTTGGTATGTCAATGATGTCGTCATATAATTATTATGAGACTCGCAAAACACATGGTCTACGTGACTACGAGCAGAGCTTCTTTTTCTTCAACCACAATGTAACAAAAATGTAACATTAACGTAACATTTACGTAAAAAATATCATTGCGGACACGGAATGTATATTTTTCCGTGTGGGTATACTCTCTAAATTTCATGGAGTGAAATTTCACTTTTAAAGAATGAAAATTAAGCCACTCTTCGAAAGAATGACATTTCACGCTTTTTGGAGTAAAATTTCACTCTGCATTGGAGTGAGTCGAAGACTTTACACTCCAAAGTGAAATGTCACTCTTAAAGTGTGAAATTACACTCCTTTACAAGAGTAGCTCAATTACCATTCTTTGCGGAGTGAAATTTCACTCCAAGAAATTTTGAGAGATACGACGATTTTACTTTTTATTTACACACGAGACGTAGTTACGTCTACGGAAAAAACCTTATGAAATTTTCCGAAATTTCTAGAGATTTCCAGAAACTAAAAACAACAATAAATTTTCCTGTACATTATTTTGTTCAGCTTTGTTCGTAATTTGGAACAGATCGTCAACCCTTATCGATTATGGACTTCGAAGAAATTGATAAAAAAGAAATGTCTGCAGTTTTTCGAATAAAATCCGCATTTTGTTTTTATTTTTAAGGCACGGAAAGCTCAACTTTTATCGCGAATACAAAAGAGCACGCTCTAAAATAGTAAGATAAGTAGGGGAAGGCGGGGTATTCTTGGACACGGGGTATTGTTGGACATCGCGATATCTTTCCCGTTTCTACCGCTAGGGGTCTCTACCGTCTACCAT
>JAPYZR010003055.1:0-15140 GCA_030522945.1 Trichopria nigra
ATAAGGAGATTGATAGTTGGTAAACGGTATAGAAAATAATCGAACTTTATATATACATATATATATAAACATAAACATAAAGTTCTAAAATATTTTATTTGATAAATCTAAACTAAAATCGAAACTCTAAACTCTATACCATCTAACACGCACACCTTCCTCCAATTGCGTAACAGTGGCTTATCTCCTACGAGAATTTTGATCTTTATATTCTTATTGTTTGCGCGTCAAATTTTCATTAAACGATAACGTTTTATTTTTCACATAGTCTTTTTGACTTTTTAAATTATGTACATTACGCTTTATTAAATTTTTGTTATATTTCAACATATTATGAATTGGAATTTTCCGTAAGAATTGCAATCACGTACTAAAAAAAAATCCAATATTTCCGAATTTCACTTTCGATGGAATGTCTTTGAAAAGATCCGCTATTATTGAACCAACTGAAATAATTTTTGTGTCATTATAAATTAAAGTCTCAAGAGGAAGTTCTCATTCTACTTTCTGCATCCGGCTTCATCGAGTGTGCAATATCAAAGTGTTTCTACGCCACGATAACAAAGTTGTGTTGTATGAAACCTTGATCGACTTTTTTCCGATGTGAATTCTGGTAGTTGATGGCAAATTATTGACATGTTTTTTGAAATTATTTTCATTTATTTATTCAATTTTTCATTTCGTTCAAAATGTAATATTGAACAAAAAAGCGTAATACGTGTCAGTTCTTTCAAAATGGCAGATCCAATACGGGCGAAATATTTTTTTTTTTTAATGTACACTCTAATAAGTGATAAAAACATTTTTACGACTTGACAAATGTCAAAGAACAATTTTCCGATTTAAAAATGTATTAATAAATGTAGAAACAATTTTTTTGCTATAATTAGTATAGAAGAAATAATACGTTATTAAAAAAAAATTAGTGTTTTAAAGAAAAATTCATATCTTTTGATTCGGATTATTTTGCAATTTTTTCCTATTCCGGAAAAATTCAATTGGAAACGTACCATAAGCCGTTGAAAACGCGCTTCATAAAGTCTGCATGTCTAGGGATGATCAAACTAACGTCCCCATATATATTCATCATGCGCGAGGAGAAACTGCAGATAACCATCATCGGGCGCGGCTCTATACCATCATATATACAGTCTAACCATCGTACATCTATAACATTCTTTATACCGTATAAACAGAGAAGCGTGCCTCGAATTACCTGGGCAAGGTCATCATCAGCTTTAATAGTTTCAGAGGGTGATGTTCAATACATATAATTTACATAATTACAAAGTCGAAACGAGGGCTCGAATTTCGATTCTTAACTTTCGAGTTCGAACTTGTAGCTATTAGTTATATTGGAAAAGTTACGAGTTGGATACTCGAGCATGTTATCTTATATTTATGCACGTATTCTTCTCGTGTTACCGAAATGATTCTACCTCATTTTTCGTATAAGCATTCGTTCTTTTATCTGGGATGAAAAGTTGGGACTTCAACATGGCCATCAGCAGCCAAATGGACGAAATGACAATATCCGTTAAAATGTCGTGCGGCCATGTATATTTCAGGTGTTCTCATGGATATTATTCTGATGGAAACCATTTCACAGATAATATAGTAACGAGAATTTTATATTGACGACATTTTTCTTTTCGTAGGTCGAATATAGAAAATATTCTTGATTTCTATATTTTTTATTACAAAATCTAATATACAGTTCTAGCGAGTGTGAAAACTAAAACTAAAAAAAGTAAATAAGGATATCTTGGATCGGCCATCTTGGATTTTGAACCTATTCCTCTGACAGTTTTAAATAATCAACGAATTCGAATTAAACTTATGAATATTAAAAAAAGAAACAAATACGAATTCTAAAGAGGATTAGTATTGCAATCGCCATTTTGAATTTCACTTTTTCGAATAATATAGGTTAGGTTAGGTTCATAATCAGCGAGCCAAATAATATAGAAAGATGACTATAATTTCCGAAGTATTTTTCGCTGCTGAAAACGATGTTGCTGTTAGGTGTTTCCTGTCAGGTCGCATTTACGAGAAAAGTGAGGTTATAATTGCGTCAAAATTTTCATTTTTCACCACGTTTTTTTTTTACTGAAAATGAAATATTCTTTCGAAAAGCGCCGAGCCATTTTAGAAGTATTTCTTTTTCCGTTAAAAACTATGGTGCTTTCAGCTTAATAGTTGAAAACTATTGTCCTATCACGTTGCACCTTTTAGAAAAGTGAGGTTAAATTTGTCAAAATTAGTATTTCCGACGGCGATTCACGGAATTTATTTAAAAAAATTGCAGTTTCATTCATGCCATTACAAACATTAATCTGTTTTTTTTTCTGTAACATTAATATTTATTTTCATCTCGTGATATTTTTCACCTCGGTTAGATGGTTTTACTTTTTCTGAGAAACGCAAAATTAACAGCACCATACATCATAGCAATTTATCATTACATTTATTTGTCTTAAAATTATTATATTGAGATTTTCAACTTTATTTATTTACGAATAATAAAAGCATCAAAACTATCAATATAAGTTTTGAAAAAGTTGAGAAAAATTAGAATATTCCTGAAAATCTCTGCATGAATGTTTAAATAAAAATGGTGTCGTTATTACGCACAATAGCACTCTTTTTACAGAGTGGCATATATACTACCTATACCATTAAAAAACTAAACATTATAATAAACTTTAAAATGGTAACAGTGAATAGAAAAGCATAGCGTAAATATTCCACGTATAATCTTTAATATACGTTTCAAATAAAGTATTGTCTGATAAGAATGTGCATACATAATGCGAAGTGTCATTAAGCGAACTGGGTATTTACGATGGATTGAGGTTACCTACCGATTAATTACGACCTTGCAAAAAATGAATATTTTACGGACAGACTAAAACTGTCGAATAATAAGTAGATATAATCTGTGACTATAAGTATAGTAGTTTATTATTGAAGATTTTTATTTGCAATTAACGATTGTTATCGATTAAACTATTGTTAATGGTGATTTATGAGATATGATTTATGTATATATTTTTATGTATTTTTATAAATTTTACAAATATAAACTTAGCACTAAATGTAATATTTGCAATTTAAATAATATTTTATAAAATACGAAATTATGAAACCACATACATTATTCTTAATTGATTTTTTATCAAATCCCGTGCAATTGCATAGACACATATTTTACCTTTGGTACCGAGATATTTGAATCGGCCAATATTGACCTACCGTCTTTCCGTTCATCAAGATTGACCCCCATCTTTCTCCGAGGACGCAAGAACTGAATTCTAATGGTAAACTACACCGTTCTCAGCCTTGAGAATCCCAGCAAAGAGGTTGTCGTTTTCATTAAGATTTTCAGTTTAGAGAATAACCCCGTTCGTCGGAAAAGTTGGACTTCGTGAAACAGGACAATGTCTGATCCATACAAAAAAGGAAACACCTATACCATATCGTATAGACTATATATAGTATAGTCTTGGACTAAGTGATTAGAGATAAAAAAAATGGAAGATTTTTAAAATATCAATTTGCTTCAGAACAGTGAATTGGCAAAAAACGTTTCTTGAACTTTAATGTCTGACCATTTACTGCTGTTTCCACTTACAAAGATTTTACGCACTTTTTCCGGGTATTTAATAAAACACATTGACAATATTTAATGAGAATTTATATTTCTTCAACCGTTTACATTAAATTACATTGATTTCAATTATATTTCTTCGTATAATGGTTATTTAATAGGGATTTTTTGTTAAGAATACAATAATAACGTTTCCAAAAATATGCAAAAAACGTACAGAAAAAATATAGAAAAAAATATTTTAAAAAAACGCAATATTACGATTTTTTAAACAATAATAAATAATAGAAAAACATGTATTAAATATCAATAATGAATTTAAGGAACAATATATAGTATATCTATATACATATACAAAAGTCGAAAGTTAAAAGACGTATTTTTTCCAAGAGCAGAATAAAAATGTATGTCATTTTCAAAAACTCTCTTCGCCTCTTCATGCAAAATACTGAGGTTTTACCTTATTGTTTGAGCATTGAAGAATCTTATTGTTTCATAAAAATCATTAAAATTGTTTTACAACAATTATTTCACGGAACGCAACGATCCCATATAAAAAAATTTCATAAAACTTAAATATTGTTAATTTGAAATTATCTTTCATAAAAGTTATTTTAAAGAATTTACATTTATTTATAAGAATTTTGTTATTGTCGTCGCCATAATGATAAACGCCATTTTCAACTTCGAATATATCTGACATCAAATTCTATTCGATCGACCTCGAAAGTCACTAAGTCCACCACTTTTACAAAGGCTGATATATATTATTAATCGTTTCATTCAAATTTTTATGATCAATTGCACTATTGAGGTCGCCAATTTGAATTTTGAAGATCCGACCTCGCCTTGTATTTTCAGACCTCTATATGCTCGTACGAAATATTTTGTAGACATCTTTACATCTCACCTATTTCTGAAGAAAACCTTGCACATCCTGCAAGTTAACCATTTTTCATCTTTCATTATTAAAACGATTTTTTTAACTTTAAGATTCTAATTTCATTATTATACTCGCATGATCTGAGCATTATATAATCATGAAATTACATCTTGAAACTTTTTGTTGAAAGTGTTTCTTTAAAATGTTGAAATTTAAAATGGTGGTTTTAACGAATTTTTTAAATCAACCAATTAAACTGCAGTATTTTACGTTCGTTTAGTCGTTCAATCAATCACATTCAAAAATTGACAATTTAAATGATGACAAAAATAACAAATTTTAAATGATTAAATTTAAACTTTAGACTCGAAATCAATCGGAAATATTATACTGTCGTATTTCATCTACTTTATGTGAGATCTACACCTCAAAGTTTCTCTATTTAATAGTTACTCCGTACTCAATTCCAAAACTAGTATGGCGTAAGTTACCTTGTAGTAATTCGAGATTGTTAGGTTATGATTCAACTCAATGCGGCACATACATATATTCAATTAAAAATGGATACAATGTTGATATTGCAGTGATAAAAATGAATTTAAATGAATTCAGGATTTAATGGATTTCAATTCTGAATTCTACGTTTGCCCCTCGATTAAGGATTTATTATATATTTATTTAAATGTATTTGAATAAGGTATAGTCTACATTTTTAAATCTCAAGATTGTCTCGTTTCTGGATTCAAATGTTTTCAAAATGATTGAAAAGTATTCTTTACTTTTTGAATTTTTAGATTTTATTATTTATGGATTTGCAGATATTATTCAAGCGTAATTTTTCTTATTTATAAAATTTGATCGAAACGCATTTATGTTCATGATAAATTATATATGATATACGCATATTATTATTATTATTATTATATAATACCCATATATATGATGTATGCGATAAGACAAGATTTAATATGATTCGAATCTAAAAACGTTCTAATCTGATTAGATCAATTTTATATTTCGATAAACTTTTGTTATGTCGAACTGAGAAATGTAGAAGCAAATGAATCGTTTTGAATTTGATCTGATAGTTTCCTTACGGAGATTTAACCTGATATGATCGTAACTGTTCTGAAAGTCAATCTGATGATATGATCGTTATTGGTTTAGAATTTAATCTGGTATGATTCAGGTATCGATCTAGTCATACGGGAAACATTTCTGATTAGCTTAACTCCAATAAATCACATTCGAGATAAGTTCTGGGTCAATTCCTATAAGCATTGGGAATCAGATATAAAATTTTTTTTCAAAATTCGTGATACAAAAAACGTGATTGTTAGGAAGACTTTTTGAGGAATTATAGGAGAATAAAAAGAAAATTTCAACTTTTCCAGTTAAAAAAATATCAATTTTAAAAAGGTAATATCTCGGTCGGAAAAATGTTGTCTCGCTTAATTACACGCAAAAAAAAAACTATCAAGAAAAGATTCCAACACTTCAACTTCACCATTTTGAAGGTCGCACTTTCGAATGGCGTTGGGGAAAATTTTTTTTAAATTGCAATTTTCAATAGTTTTTTTTTTCGTTTTTCATAAATTTATTGGTCGAAACGAATCTCTATTGACAAAATGTCTCATAAACGTGCACCCGATATATTTACTAAAAGAATTTTTGATTTATTGTCTTATTGCCAAACTGGTGGTCGATACTACGAAATTTTTCGAAATCACCCTAAATCATTAGGATCGGATACAAGAGTAACTCTATTTGGAGGAAACTTATTAATCGGGGGTTTTCGGATCGCTGATTACGGTCTAGTATGGCGGGTGCAAAATATTACATAGTCATTGATTTCTATGGTTTTTATTATGCGTAAGTTTTTTTAGGTCGCTGATTACGAATATGCGATCAGATTTTCAAAATTCAAAATGGCGTATCCAATATGGCGGACACAAAATATTAAATATTAATCCATCTTTACGACTTTCAAACAGAGTTACTTTTGTATCCTAACGATATATTGCGATAAATGTCTTAATTTTGTTTAAAAAAAAACATACAGAACGTCTGTCTCAGGAAGTCCTCAGGTGTTCCTCAAGACTCTGCTTTTTTCATCTTCCGAACATCCTTAAGATAGTCTCTGATTTTAATTGACCGGCAAATCAAAAAAAAATTAAAAAATAACTTACCTCAAGTAGCACAAATGTCGTAGAATATCCCTAGAATGTCTCAGAATGTCTCCAAAATGTCAGCATATTCCGGAGACATTCTCAGACATTCTGGGGACATTCAGTGCTACATAGGACGTCAAAAAATCATATTTTTTACATATTTTCGAATAAAACTATTGAAGATTGCAATTTAAAAAAATGTTCTAAAGTCCATTCTGAAGAGCGACCTTCAAAATTCATGTACTCGGGATTTATTTCCATATTTTTAATGTTTTTTATTTCTTTTTTTTTTTATAGAAATAAACGCTGAAGTCAACGATAATAAAGTCACGATAGAAATTCCCATTCCTAACAAATTAAGCTAATTTGTTTTATTCCCAATACCTTTTTCAGAAAATAAGTAATGGACAATTATTATGTAAGCGCATACTCATCGACGTGTACTCTATATCCATTCATAAATAGTGACGGCTGGAAGTATAATTATTACTTTCTATTTATAAACGCGTCACTGAAAGGAGCGAATAGTATAGAAAAACCATTAACCGACGACTGCCATGAATTAGCTACATTAAGGGTATGACTGTTGGATTCAAATGACAATGGAACATTTCATATACCAATATTTTCATCGTTTCCGGTAATCATTATACACATTCTTAATTGACTTGGAATCGATCGAGACTGACCGACATGTACTCGAAAGTTTTCGCTTCATTAAAAAAAAAAAAAAAAACAACAAAAGGGGGAACTCGAGCGACGTCACGTGGCGCGTTATCGGGACCCATTATAACTAGGAGAGGTTCAAAAACCTTGACTGACTATAGTGGATAATTACCCATTCACCGAAACACCGTGGCCGTCGCCGACATTGCGTAGATCGATCACAGTGCTGCCGTGTCGTATCACCCCCGCGAAAAGCGAGCCGCTCGGGGGTGTTCTCGTTACATCCCTTAATGAATAGAACTCGAGCCTGGCGTGCGGCCGGAGATCACAAACCTTAGATAAGGCTGAAACTGCTACCCAACACGCGTTTTCTTACGTCTTCGCGTGTCGCCCGACGCTGAAATCAGAGTCTATCCGTTTCTCTCTCCTTCTCCAGCACTGACACTTTCCTCTTCTAATCTCGCCCGCCTCCCCCTCTATAGATCTTTTTTTTTTCAGCGGTTCGCCACTTCCACAAGTGGTTGCGTTCCTACAAACTCCCTTCCGTCACGCCACGCAGCCTCGCCTTGAAAATCGGAAAGTCGAATCTAAGAGGAATCTCGAAGGCCGGATGTATCCTTACTTCGTCATCTCCCTGATCATCCGACGATACTTTATCGCTGATTGAACGTGATCATAATTGTCTTTACTCTCGGCCATCCTTTTCCAATAGAAATCAGTGACAGCCGATGAAACACTTCCATTGAACGGACACCGGTCGAATAAGGTACAATCAGTCCGATGGATTCGTTACGAGAGATTTTTTTTTCTCGAATGTCAAATTGCGGATATTGTACATTCGCGATTGATCTTTGCCCTTTGCGGCTATTTTCGATGCATCGACTTCTATTTTAAATACTCTATCGGCGTGGGATGGGAAATATCGCACTCGGGATCTTTCGTGGTTTTTATCGAAGACGTCGAACCGCACTCCCATTCATCGAACTGAGTTTTTGAAACGGTAATCGATTTTTTTCGACACGCATGACATCAGTCACGTTTGACCGTTCGAACGAATCGCTCCTTCGGAAGGGTGTCCTTTTTAATGTATTCATTATATTGCCGCCGAGAAAAAGATCAGCAACGAAAGGACCTCGTAAATCATCTCACACCTTCGCCGTGGACAATGGTCGTGGATTCCGATATATTTTCCATTGATTTATCTCACCGGAGGATTTAGCATCTACAGTTGACACTTTACGTAGAACTTGAAACTTGGCCAAGATTTTCTCGGAGCAAGCTACAGCAGCCCTCCCATCTCCGGAGCATTTAATTATCTGTTACTGATAATATTAATTAATCGCGATTTCGAATTTTTTTAGGGGTGATTCGCGACGCGCCCAGTGCGAGATGACGATCGGGTACAAGACCGACGGAATGAACGAACGATTTTTTGACGGACGACCGAAACGTGTGTCGCCAACTATTTACTGTCTCTGTCGTTACGGTCAGAGAGGTTGTGATGCCTGTTATCAATGATTGAACGGGACGCACCCCTGCGACGCCAGGCGGAATTACGGTCAGATGGGGAAGCGCGTGCGCCAATGAAACTTTGAGGGTTGTTCGAACGCGCAGAGAAGAAGCTCCGGCGGGAGTTTCGAAGGATACGATCTGGAATACGATGGACTGGAACGGGGGTGGCGCGGCCATTGACTATACGAAAAACGTAGACGTTCCCGTACGGTTTTGGATTTTACCAGTTCCAATCATTTGTTATCGATTTCAACGAATTGTAGAAGAGTAGACTTTTGGTTATCATACTTTGCGATTTTATAGATCGTCTGATTATGAAAAAGTTTTGACATTTTCATGGAATTCTAAGATTCTGAGGATTCCGAAATTCTCAGATTTTCAGAATTTTTAGGAGAATTAAGATTCTGATGTTCCGAAAGTGTCCAGATTCTATGATTCTAAGGTTCATATCTTTCATAGATTCGAGTGGTATATTAACATTTGGAGAATTGAGAGATTTCAAACATTTTGTTGGAATTTCAAGAATCTAAATAATTATTTAAAAATTCTAGCTATTTTAAAACTTTATCAGCTTGAAGTATTCAAGACAGTAATGAACTCCATAGAGATTCTGAAATACTTTGCTAAATTATTCTAGGAATTCTAAAATTGTAATATTAAAATTGCATGGATTGTCAGATCTAAATATTTTAAAAATTGTCAAGATTCTGATAATAATTAAAATTTCTAAAAGTATTTTTAGATTTTCATGATTGTAAGAATTTTAAGAATTAAATTCTAATTATTCTGAAATTTTACAAACTTCACAAATCTTACTGTAATCAACGTTATACTTGATTTAAACATTTTTTAAATGTAAAAATCTCAAAAAATTTAATAATTCTAAAAATTCTCAGAATTATGAAAATCTGAAAATTCTAACATTCTAATAATTAAATGATGGGAATTTTGCGATTTTAATTTTCAAACAATAAAATTCTAGGATTTGTACAATTTTGAAATTCTCACAATAACACGTTTTTGAAAATTTTGAGAATTTGATAATTGTAAGGATGCCAGTTATTACAAAATTCGTATTATTTTGTGATTTTATCAACCATGTACATATTACGTATTTTTAAGAGTTCCAGCTTTCAAAAAATTCTCTAAATATAAGAACAATTCTACGATTCTAAATTTTAGAATTTTTATTTTCATAGAACAACATTCATTTTTATATTCAATAATGCCAACTATTGAACCATTTTTTGGTCCTCTTATTACCTACCGAATTTTAAAATTCTATGATTGTATGGTAATCGAATATCTCGCGATTGTATGGTTTCAACCATTCCAACAATCAAAATTAATTGTTCTTATGCCTAACGTTCAAAGTTATCCTAAGAATTAAAAAATTTGAGATTTTATAGAATTTTAGGATTCTTGAAATTTTAAGACTCTTGATTCTTGATTCTTGAATAAAAAGAATGCCAAAATTATTAAGATACTTTAATTCCAACAATTTTCATATTAGCTAAAGTAAATCCCCTAAAATTTCAAAATTTTAACAAAATCAGCATCCTTATAATTTAAAATTTTAATACTTTTTAATTTTACATTCAAAAAATTTCTACAAAATTATGAGGAATAAAATACTCGAGATAAACATTCAGTTACAGAAAAATGTCAGTAACATTGCGTAAACCGTAATGTCCTGCCTCAAAAACCTTTCAAATGTAACATTTAATTCTAAAATCACCTTTTCATTTTTTCAACATAGAAAAAAATTTTTTTTTCAACTTTACAAAAAAGTAAATTACATTTTTAATCTTACAATTTTCTTTTTCATTCTCCTATTTGTAATATCAAAAAGGAAGATTTTATATTTAAGAGGTTACATTTGAAACTTCTCCGTGACAAAATATTTATTCTGTGTTTATTCTATTTACCTTGAGAATTAAGCAATTTTTTAAGTTCCAAGGTGCAAAAATTCTATAAATTGTAATGTTCTTTTTAAATTTAAAATCGAATTTGTGCGTTTTCAATAATTCTATATCAATAAAATTAACAAATCTAAATTGTCTAAGGTAATTCTAAGCTAATAAAACTATTCTAAGATTATAGAATAAAAAGTCTACGTTATTTCAGAGTCCTAAAATTGATATCGTAAAATTATAAACATTTAAAAATCTGATTAACTTTAGTTTCAATTATTCTGTAATTACTTACATGAAGTAATCTTGAAATTAATTATATGAACATCAAAATTCTACGATATGGTAATGATTTATTTCATCTCTATTACTTTCAAAGTTTGTTCGTGATTACAGATTTGCTTCACTATACAGACTCTGATACACTCTTAAATGTACATTTGCTCTAATTGCACATTATGAACATTTAATACTTTTCGAAACGGATCCCCAGAGAGAAATGTATAAATAATTCCAAATGATTTGAAAATCGTAGATTGTATAATTAGCGAGTTTAGGGTAATTATTTACAATTTTATGATTCTTTGTTCTATGACCTCTTAATGGAAGATGAAAAACTCGATCGATATAACTACAGCGATGGAATACAAGTTTTACTTGAACCGGACGATGATTGCCTCGGGGCACTTTAAACTTTTCCAATTTATGTTTTTAATGAAATTTTTGACCTTTATCTTAACATTTTTTGAAAGTGATTGGCGAATTAAAACACGTGACTCACCAGTCTGGGTGCTCGTGTCGAAAAAAGTACTTGAAGTTTCGACGGTCATCGATTGAAAAGTTCCGTCCGTTATTTGCGCCGAACTGTCTCTGCGTTTTCTGGATCTCTGCATCAGAAATAAATACAATCTATATTTGTAATAACAATATTAATTTGTCAGTTTTACGTTTATTTCTGTTACTCGCGTCCATGCAAATTTACACACACACACACATACACACTAGCGGTATAATTGTGCAAAATTTATTTTACAACATTTATTTTGAATTCGATATTTGAATAAAAAATATAGATAAACAATATTTTAGGAATAATAGTTTTTGATTATAGTCGTTACCGAGATCAATCGATATTTCTTTTGACATTATAGTATTACTTTTTGTTTATAGGCTGGCCTAAAGTGCTTAGGTCGATAATGTAATTCTGCTACGCAAAAAAATGTAAAAGGAAGTAAATGAAAAATTCAGAAATGTTTCGTTTGGAGATTCCTGAAGTGTTTTGAATAAATTGCACTTACAATTCGTATTATTATTCTTGCGAATTTTCGTCCAATTGTGAAATAATTTCACTGAAATTTGACGTACACCCAGAAAGCACTATTTTGACAATGATGTACCAATTATGTAACAGTTGTGCAACAGTTACGGAACAAGTAACATTTAATTATAGAAATGTAACAGTTACTTTCAATGTTTACTGGGCGTTCATAAAAAAGAAAACGCAAAAATGTCCTAAAATAGATTTGGACTTGAAAATACATGTATAGTTTCTATTCAATTTGATTATTTTAGGATTAGGAATTTACGTTATCGACAGATCCGCTTTAATTGCCCTTAAAGGGGTCCAAAAGAACTTAATCAGTGAGGAAGTACTCTACTTTGAAAAAACTAAATTTAAAATCATTGCAACATTCATGATCGTCCTTAGAAATTACTAGACATTTTGTTAAAATTGCAATAGAAAATGTGACAGAAATGTTACTTCAAAGCGAAAATTTGTATAATGAAACATTGGCAGGATAAATGAAGCATTAAAAATTGACATTTTTTTTGTCAATCATACGTTTTTTTTTTACGTGTTAAACATTTAAACACAAATTTCTCAAAACTATAAAGAAATTTATTTTGATCGACCAACAGTACCAATGCGGAATCGTCGCTCTGGGAACTCTGCCTTCGGAAATTTCGGCAACGAATCATTTCCTCGGTCGTGCTTTGTCGACGAAAACCACGCGATCCTAAAATTTCTTCGGTTGTTGATTGTCTTCGTATCACAGGCGCGTGCGACATGGGAACTCGAGCACAGGGACTCGGTTCTCTTGACGAACATGTCGAACTGTCTGCAGACCTAAGACAGAAAATTCTGAATTATTATAAGTCTTTGTGATAATTAAGTTTTATAATAATTTAAAATTTGAAATTGACAAGGATTTTCAATGAGTATATTTCAAGTCACCATACCGAATTGTGATTAAGTATAAATGTCATGTAAGCAATGTTACCTTTATTTATTTATTAGGTCAATATTGAAATAATTTACTATTCTTTCAATACTAATTACTTTAATTAATCGACATAAAATCATGAATAATATTACATTCGGTTATATACGATATTTCATTAATTTGTTAAAAATCAGATTAGAATTTCACCTTGGGGCTCGACCAGCGAGTGACGTTGATTGTCTTCTTAATCTCGCCTGTCGTTGTCTAATTGGACTGATGTCCCGTTTCTCAGCTGTATTTCTATCGGGGCTCAGGTGACTTCTAGAATCACGACGTCGAGGATAAGAGGCAGAATCTGGACTTAACGAATCCCGCCTCGCACTTCGACCTACTAAATTACGAGAGTCTGTTACTACTGGCGATTAAAATTTCACACGAATCGTAGAATAATACTTTAATAATTATATATATATATATAATTAGATATAATCATTTTTTATATGCAAACAAGCATAATTCTGTAAGTCATATACATATATATAAACATTGTATGCCTTTGAGTTCAGAGCAGAATGTAACTTTCTAGTGCTGACATTAATCAATTTCAGTTTTTCCAACAATTGTTGTTTACTATGAAACTCGCAGTCATTTTTCAAAAATTTTATTAAACTAGATGATCGCTCTAATAGCTTTCATCAGACTAATTTCTGTTGAATCAGCATAACTTTAAGACGATAACAATTCTGATGCTACAAATATTTTGGTTTGATGAAATCATAAATTATATATCAGAACGATAGAAGTTATAGTACAACTGTATTTTAGTATAATAGATATTTTAAATCAGCTATTGGTCTACTTAAAAAGCAACAGTTCTACGAAATCACTACTGAAAAAACTAACTGCTGAGCTGACATAGTAAATATTTTACAGGAATAGTAGTAGTTTTACTAAAACATCAACAGATCTACTGGAACGATGGTTATTTATTTTCTGAACCAGCATCAGTTGTAAAAAAATATTTTACCACAACAGCAGTCAATTATACAGGAATAGTAACTACTTTTTTTTGTAACGGTATTGATAATAATTATATTACCACCGTGACGAATGTTATGAAACAGTAATAGGACTACTGAAAAACTAAGAGATCTACTAAAACATTAACTGTTTTGATGCAACACTATCTGGTAGTTTTTCTAAAGCAGCATCAGTTGTAATAAATTAGCAGTAGTTATTACACTGACAAAATAATTATTCTGTAGAAATGGTGAGATTTATACTAACGAGTATAATGGAACAAAAGCACTTTTGCTGAAACAGTGTTCTCGAACCTTAACATGTCTAATAAGAACAGAAACAGTTCTGCAGGAATGGTAACTGTAATAAGTCTACTGAAACAGTAATATATCTACTAAAAAATTAACTGCTTTACTGAAACGTTAGCATTTCTACTGAAACAATGGTAGTTTTTCCGAATCAAAATCAGTTATAATAAATCATTTTCTTGCAATAACAGGTGTTATGGTATGATAATAATTGCTCTGTAGAAACAGTAACATTCACATTATAACAGTAACGGGTATACTGGAACAGTAGCAGTGTTACTGAAACAGCAACATATATACTACAACGATAATGTAGGTGTTCTCAAATAGTAACATGTCCAAAAGAACACTAATAGTTCCACAGGAACAGTAATATGTCTACTGCAACACTAACAGATCTTCTGAAACGTGAACAGTTCTGCTGCAACAATGTGTTTTTCTAAACAAGCATCAGTTAACTTTTACAACTCTATAGTTAATATATATAATATATAAGTAATTTTACCGTAACGATATGCCGAAATATTAACGATTCGCTATATATACAGTGGTATCCCTATTACAACTCTAATAGGTATAATGGAACAGTAGCAATTCTGCTGAAACTGAAATAGTTATATGACTACATGTGTTCGATAATAATAAGTGTCGTCGAACACTAATATAGAATAACAATAACAGTTCTACAGGAATGATAATAGTAACGGGTATACTGAAACAGTAATAGACCTACTGTCGCGATATGCGCAACACTATCGCGGCACATTCTAGAGAAATGTGGTCGCCGGAACCGGGAATGAGTGGGTGCGGAGCAGGGCCTGGGCTGGTTCAC
>JAPYZR010003056.1:0-35697 GCA_030522945.1 Trichopria nigra
TCTCGGCAACCCTTCACTCTAGCCATATGACCTTTACAGGATTTAAAAAGACTCACTAGTACTACAATTTAATGAAGTTTCAAAAAAATCGGAGACATCTAAATTTTAGGCGGGTACACTTGGCGAATTTTGCCCCATATACAAACAATGAAAATCGAAAATCATTCACTGCTATTTATAACTAAGCGATATTTACTCGAAGCGTAGTTCTATAAACAATTATTGTTAAATGACAATAAAGCGAGCCTAAAATCGTAATTTATGATTAAGCTCACCTAACCTAACTTTCTCCCAACGGGTAATCCCCGAATCGGGGTATCGAGCGCGTAATTCTCCGGCGACATGAATCCAAGTATCGGTACACGCGGGGAAACAGTGACCGGGCTCCCAATTAGGGGGCCCCTCTTTTAAGCGATCGATCCGTCATGCTCGGGGCCCGAAGTCGACTTTACGCGGCGTCCTCCTCTTTCTCTTGTATAAATTAGTCCGAGCCGCCACATAATGGCGTGTCGATGCGCTACTGTCCCCGGATAGCGTTTCCTCTCTTTTTACCCATTTTTCTCACCGTCTTGGCGCAGGTACCTTGATCGCGGCCGGTCCTTCTCGATCCCCCGTTCCGCTCCGTCAATCCGTCCTGCTCGCGCTCGCTCGGTGCTCTCCGCGCTTCGGATCGTCGGAACCCGGCCGCTTAATTTACGACCAATTAATTTGGATAAACTGAATGGGGCCCCCATTTTTCGATGCACGCGTTAACTCGGAATTTTTTCGAGACTCCGCGCGCCACTTCTAGGCACGTTCCTGACGTACGTCTTTTTTCGACTTCGCCGAATAGTTAGCTCGAAATTTCAGCTCGCAATAAATTCTGCATGGAGTGAAACTCGCTCTAACATGGGGAAATTAGTGCCCTATTATAATTACAGTGAGCATTTCACCGATGAGAAAAAGTATCCTTTAAATAAATTAATTGCTATATCGATCTTTATTATTGTTTATGACGTATACTAAATGCTCACTGTAAATTAACCTTAAAATATATAATAGTTCATTACCAATCATTTCATTTTTTGGTTTGACCACTATCCGGAGTCGTATGAGAAGTTTTATGAAGGTCATAGGTTCATAGTGGGTCATCCTGACGGATTAAAACGCAATTACGTAGGGTGATTTAGGAATTCTAAATTTTGTTTACAACTCCGTGACAACAGTTCCACACCATGACCAACTTACGCTAAGGGCAATGTTATCTACTTTTACAGTGACCTAAACTCTACTTGATTGATTATATCTATCTATAGTTGTATATAGTTGATCATCTGATATTGATTTCGATTTCAAATCATCATCATCGGTTCTAGGTGATACGTCCCTGACTCATCTACTAAAAAAAAACAACAATTGATCTTTAACTGCTCTAACCTCTAAGTGTTGTTGGACTTTTTCGACATAAACAACATAAAATTATGGTACCAAAACTGGAAAAATTATTAATTGGCATAAATAAATCCTTCACCAGAGATTTGACCAAAAACCAGAATGAACTCTGCAAATATAATTCACAGAGTTAAGAAGAAAAATAGCCTATGATTTATAGAAGTGTTCAAATTCTCTTCGGTTTAGCTCTTAATTACAGTTTTGCAATGTTCAACCCTGCTATCTTCTAATTTGAATAAAACAGATTTTAATCAATAGATGGAATTTGTCTCGAAGTTGAGGTAAACCTTCCAGTTTAATTTAAACTTGGCAAATCAAAATGTGATCTTCATGATAGAGATCCGGGTTTAAGATGTGGCCACGTGATCTGATTGTACTGCATTAGCCTAAAGAAAGTATCGTCTAACTCGTGTATACAAGAGGTTAAAAGTTGGAATTTTTGGCGCACACCACGGAGACATCATTCAAAAACTTTTTGAATTTGTTTCTCGAAGACCATTCCTTCCTATCCATCGCACTTCAAAGTACAATAGACCTCAGCCATTCTCCACCGCAGATATCATAGTTAACGGTTTGGGGACCTGTGACATTGAATATATATATTGACGTGGAACCAATTCCCAAAGATATTGACAACGCGTCAAGGTAATCGACATTTCGAAAAGGATTAATCCAACGGAATACTGTTGAACTGGGGGGGTCGGTGGGCTTCATCTTCGATATAATGATGTCTTCGGCAACTGACGAGCGTAACGTTTTTCGGGTATATAAGCTCGCGGGGCCCACCGTCGAAGTTGATTTCTCTAATGGACGTATTTGTCCGATGAGAACAACGAACGGTGGGGTCTGAACGTACCCCGTATTCCTGGGTTAATGTCCGTGTTATTGTGCGCCGAGCCGTCAAGCCCAGAATCTTTGCGCTAACAAGGTGCCGCGTCTTTCGAGCTGTCCGTATCTCCCTCTCTCTCTCTCTGTTTCTCTCTATCTCTATCTCTTTCGCTGTCTGTCTTGAGGAGCCCTTTGGGAAGTGGCGAACGGGACCCGCAAGATATAACGAGAGGTCCATTTTTTGCGCATTCAAATATCGACTAATTGCCCCAGGATTCTGACCGCGTTTTTCGAAGGCTCTGATCCAAACGTGACTGGCCAGCGTGATTTTGAAAATCCCGAGCAGAGCAGCTCCAACTCCGTTCCCGCGCGCGCGCGCGCGGAATAGAAGTTGAATTCGTTATCCGTATACCGAAACAGGGATTTTCGACCCGTAATTAGCCGACAGATTTTTTCTCGAAAGCCTAGCCGGTAATTAATTGCCGGCTAATAAGACGTCCGATTCGGTTTGATGAGGTTTGTCATAGGGTGGTCCGTGTAGGTAACTGTCTATTTAGAGAGCTTACATTTATTTAATGAGACAAGCAATGTTCCTGGAAAGATCGATACTGAAATGTATCGAAAATGCAATAAATATCGACGTTATTGACTTTCGGGAACGTTTTATTATGTTTGGGTTTCCAGATCTTTGATGTGAAGATATTTTATTTTTACGACCATTATAAGAAGACTACCGTCTTGAATGTTGATTTGAATTTATTTCCACACTGTTGGCCAATCACATTAAACCAACCATATGTTTTAATGCTAAATCTCAAATTTTTCATAACATGATGACAATTTTCGCATTAACGCAGTCACTTTCGCTTGGCGAATTCAACGACTCCAAGTGTCGTGGCTATTCGAAACTGAAAAAACATGGGACTGAATGTCTTTTTTATGAAATCCAAAAATTTTTAAAAACCATCCAGTCTCGAAGCGATATCCTCCTCGTATTTTTAAGGGATGAGGCGATGGAACGATGCGAATAAGATTCAAACAAGTTGCTAATAATGAATTACGAGGGGCGAGTATGGGTGATGTAATTAGTAACAAGTTTGACCAATCCGATAATAAGCATAAAAATGTCAAACATCTTTAATGTTATGCTACAATTCTCATTCAATTTGAATGCCTGTGCTGGGAATACGGCAATTACGCAAACGTGCTCGCAGGCCTATTAAACGATTACCCGGCGTGTTCGATTTCATCAAAATGGACGCTGTAAAACACTCGTTTAAACAGCTCCTCATTATCGGTGTCGGCAGGTAAATTCAATTTCCTAAAAATCCGGGACTCCGTCGCACGCTTGTCTAACGAAGCCCTTTCGATACCGTCATACGCGCCACTTAATTTCCCCTCTTTGAAATTAACGAATCACTCGTTACCTTTTTTCGCCCCTCAAAAAATCACGGATCCGTCGCCGCTACAAGTTCACAGGGCCGAAATGCCGAAATGCCGCGGCGACAATTAAAACATTCCGAACACCGGACTCCCGGATTGCTGGAAGCTGCTCCGAACGTCTCCTCAGATCCGAGGGCCAGATAATGCGGACTTCCTTTCATCGCCCGAGAGAAGCATAAAGAGTCCAAAATCCCGTACTTCCAACGGCAAATGTGCACTAGTATATATCCGTATATACATGTATGCTTGCGCGTGCAACGTATTGGTATATACGTATACGAGCATGCTCCAAGATACACCGAATACTAACGAAGTTAGAACATTTCTTATTGCGCCAACCCCGAATAAATTCGGACGCGGGGTCCCCTCGTATTTAGGAAGTGCTTATTTGCGAATTAAACGGGTACGGCTCTTAAATGGATATTTATTTCGTAGCGTTCGCGGAATTCGCCTAGACAGCCGAGGATCGGGGAGAGATTTAAACGCAAAACTCGCAGAATCCAAGGAATTTCTTTCTCAAAAATTTGATCAGAATTTTCTTAATATCTTTCTTTCAGCGGTAAACTTTTCAGCAATCAGACGTCTTACAACGTCCTATTTAAAGAGTCTAAATAAACGCGTATATTATTACTTCGAATTCAGACACAACAATTTTAAATCGTTTGTTCCCCGACGTACCCCAGTATGGATACGCGTATATTCCCAACTTTTTCGATTTTTACGTCGATGCATCTTCAATTATCGTTTAAAACCATAATCGGCAGAGGCCACGCCGAGGTCCGGAACGTGCAGATTTTCTATCGATAAATATTCGAGTTACGGCCCCGAGCAGTTAAAAAACCACGTTGCAGCGTGTTGGGAGTTTCACGGCGGTGGTTGAGGCCTTTTGTTTTAACACCGTGTCCTGGGAGGGGGGAGACGAGGGAAAGTTTATACTGGCGAGTACGTTAACCGAGAAAGATCCGGTCTGCCGATAGCCCGGCTTTTTTGTCAATTTATAAGGATTTATACCATCGAGGACCTAACGCGGGAGCAGTCTCGTTCACCAGCTTCTTCTTTTCTCCCCTTTCTTCCCCGGTTCCAGCACCACGGTGGGGCCTCGAGGTGGTGGTTCCCCACACAGATCTACGAGCGAACCTTAAGCGCGCGATCCACCCGGGAAAATTACAACGTATAAGCCATTATCACTCCTTTCGGCACTTTGAGTTCAAGTCTGAACTTTATACTGGTGACTTTTTACGATAAACAATTCAAGAATGCTGATATCGAAAGTTCACGGTGGCATCACTATATATGCAGTTAATAAAGTTTTGAATTGGGTTACGTATAGTAATTACCGAACGTAATTGTCAACGAGACCATCCCAACTTTGACTACTACAAGCGCTATCGAGAAAAAGGTTACAAGGTGTACGAGGCGCTTATCCAGCGGGAATTTCTTCGCCGGTCCCAATTCTGGCCCAATTTGATGCACGGTAGCTCCGAGATATCGCTTATAACATCCGGAGCCAGTATTGTAGGTCGTTTAGGGCGGGGAATAAAGGGGTAAATGGTAAATAAGCGCGCGGCGAGGGCCCGGGCACGGCCCCTAAGACGGGGAGGAGAACCTAATTAAACGATGTACAATTTATAACACCAGCCAGAAGGTCTAATGGTTCGCGTTCTTGGAAATCCGGCGTTCATCGCATGGACCACACCTAGCCGGTCCTGGCGGCGAGAGATTGTCATCGCGGTTTGCGGCGGCGCTGCGCGTCGACTCCCTTATATACGTATATATATATATATATATATATATATATATATATATATATATATATATATATATATATGTATGTATGTGTATATACGTGTAAGTATATTACCCCGTACGTGTACGCGAGGTTCCCGTCGAATTTTCTTTCTCTCACTTTTGAGTGAACCTCCCGAATTTAGGCCTTTGCAAATTTAGAATATTCTCAAATTTAGACTGAATCAATTGTGCAAAGTGTCTCGTATTTAGACAGTCCATTCCATGTTCCTTGTTCCGTTACACCTAATTCTAACATGTATAAATGGCGAAGGAAGTACACAAAATGTGTGATAAGCCCAAATTTGAGAGTACAAGTTGGGGATGCGAAATCACCCTTGTCTAAATTTGGGAGGTTCTTCTGTACATCTCCCTTTTACAATCTTCATCGTTAGGGTATTAATAAACCATATGGAAAGAATGGACTTTGAGGTTATGTTGCTGAGACGATGTAATTTTGATGTTAACGGTTGAGAAATTCCAACAAATATTTGAGGTTATATGGATATAAACAATAGACATGTCAAATGATAAAAAGAACTTAAAGCGATACATTTTCCCTGAAGAGGTTTTTAAAAATGAACCGCGTAAATGATAGATTCAAGATCTTATTAACGTGTACTAAATATTAAAGAGTGTTTTTTTGAAATATTTATGTCGCAATTATAAACTTGCTGTAATGCGTGTTGGAAAAACAGGGTCAGATAATATTCCCTGCATGAAAATATTCATGCTCAATGCGAGCTCGTGTTGTCCGCAATGCCCTTCACTTCTTCGCGATGTTTCTTCCGGTCTGTTGTTTTCGCGACATCTCTTCCGGCCTGCTCACACAGGTGCGTCAGCTGATGACATTCGAGAAAAAGCAGTATACTTAATTAATGTAGTCTAATTAAAAGAAGGACGAGCTCCTCCGAGCCGCAGATAGTCTGTTTACGGTGCAACTAATGGGTATGCACGCATTCTTATGTGATGGACATGTAATATAATAAGGGGCACGTATTTCGCAGGCCACAATTAAACGCACCCGTAGCTCCTTTTAATGTTGTGTAGAAACTGGCCGTGAATGCAGTAATTTTGCGCGATCGAGTTCGTATATATATGATGACTTTTGTGCGTGCGTGTTCGTTGCGTTTAACGATAATTAATTGAGAACCTCATAATTACATAATTAGCAGTAATATGTCAGTTGTAGAATGTAATGATTAATACTTATCAGATAGAAAATGACAGGACGTACACTTAACAAAGTATTCCTTAATTGCAAACATATGTTATATTTGAGGTTAGGTTGTGCATACGTATACATTATTTTGTTCTATTCTTACATTATTTTGTTTCATTCTTGTATTTATTTACAGTATTTGCCGCGAAATGTTTGCGTTGTGCATTTTACAGTGTCACCCCATCGACGAATTCGTGGAAACACGACGAATGTCAATATTTTTGCTCAATAACTATTCAGATTTCAACAATGACGAACATGCGCATATATCTACTTGTGTTTTACATTATAATCCGACAGGTATAAAGAGAAAGAATATGCATAGTAGTATTTTCCTACTTTTTCATTACTTCTTAGAGGATTACCGATATTTATTGTATATACGACCTTAATTTCAAATCGTCTTGGAGGACCAAGATGGCCGTCATTTCAAAGAGGCGAAAATTTCGAAATTTTTTTCATTTTATTTTCGATCGCGACCAAACACTATATATATAGATGGCGCATGGAGAAATAACCGCTGATATTATTGCTTTAAGCAACGCTATTTTTTTTTGTTTTTTACATTTGAAAATTTTTTTTATTTTCTTATAAAAAATTATATACATATAAAAGTTGCAACATATAATTTTATGAATAAACCAAGAACCCAAAGCGGATCGTCCGAGTTTCGTCGTAAAATCCGGCAAAATCGTAAAGACCGAAACGCATATCGGGAATTCTTCCGATCTTATAATAACGATAAACGGAAGACGATCGTGACGTTTTAAGAGTCCGTCTCGTTCAAGTTTAAGAAGAGTATATCGGGAAAATTTATTCGGGACGCGAAATAAAATAAAACTCAGCCAGGCGTTTATTTAATAAATGAAGTAATTGGCGAGCAAATAATGCAATAAATTCCGGCGGATATTTTCAGGCGAATGGAGCGATTGAATATAAAGAATCGAATTTATAATTTCCCGGGATCGTGTTTATTTTGCAATTAATTACTAACAGTCGTAACCGTGACCGAAGTCTCGCGTATAAACTCCGTGAAGGAATGGGTCGGGAATAAAAATTAATTTGTAGGCGGTGCTACCGGCTAACTCCGATAATGATATGCATTTTTTATTATACATTTCGAAATGTGCCTTTTCGGCGGTGTCTGTTGTGAACGATTTTTTTTTTTTTTTTTTTTTTAATTAGGTAGCAGTTGAATCGATAGACGAGGCTCGACTTTTAATTAATTCGCGGAATTAATAGCTTCTTATTTTCGAAAACTATAAATTTTACGCATGTTCTACGATTATAATGAATGACGTGGCTTTCGGAATTCGTGAAAAATTTGGACTTATAACCGTGACCGCTGGAAGTTATTCCATTTCTTTTTTGGAATATGTCACGCAAGAATATGATTTAATTAATTGTTCGTAATTGTTGTATTATTTATTGACAAATGTGGGATCTTTTTCTTACGTAATCGCTATTTTGGGCGGTGCGACGACGACTGATTTACATAAATACAGGGCTTTCGAAATAATTCATAACAGCCTAACACTTGAATTTGATAAAAAGTCAAATTTGCAAAACAGAATATGGTTGGGAGTTAATAGTTCCACTTGATGATCACATAATTGATTAATACTCACTACAATACCTATCAGATTATTATGTGTTTGATGGAGTCCATTTCATCTGATGAATCCTTGATCAGAAACATCTATTTCCAACCGGGACCTACTTACACGATTCTCAGCAAATCCTTCGTTTCTACCAGGGTTGCTTTACCTCTTTCAAAAGTACCATACCCATGCGTTGTTAAACATTGAATACACGTGCTCCAATCTTGGACACTATGTCCATAACGTTGTTGTTTTTTTGTCGACTTTGCCAATACCGCTTGGTGATGCCACGCTTCTTGCTCATCTTTCCGAGAACATCTGTCCATCATTTCCAACAACGACGGGTGTAGGCCATTTCTCATCATCGAGCGAATCGAATTTTATTCGTCACGAAACGCCGCAATTTCCAAACGTTAAAGTCCACGAGACGGAATGTGCAGGAGTAAAACACGACGCGATCGTCCTTCTGCGATCGTTACTATTGGGCCCGGGAACATTATTGCTTTCTTATTTAACACACCGGGTATACGGGCAGGCGGAGATAAGACTCGTAATTTGCGACGTCCCTCCTCGAATTGATGCCGGGCGTCTTAATAAAAGTCGAATACGGGCAGCGGCGACCTATAGGCAATTTCGCGAGCGCGAATTTTAAGCGTTTCTTGCCCGCGCTTGTAAGGCTTGAGTAAGACAGTGACCACGAAATAAGAAACCGGTTGGGACCCAATTTACTTAACAACGGCAGAGAATCCGACGCTTCGGTTGTTCGAATGCCGAAGTATATAGGCGGCATCGCCACCGTTGCTCCCGCTTCTTTCGGCGGAATCGCGTGTTCGCATGTGTGCGTGTGTCACTGAGACCGGGGACCGTGTGTGCGTTTACGCACGTGCGTGAAAAACGGAACGAACGTGTACGGAAGCAGCCGCTACTAATTTTGACTTCATCAATCGAGATACGGCTGGAATTTCTGCTACATTACCGAAAACCCACTTGCTTCGTTTTTACGTTTTACGGAGACCCGACTCGGTAATTAATTTGTTTATTTTAACTGGTGCCTTCCTCCCTGATCTTCCTCTCGTGGAAAGATTATGGGAGAGACATTAGAAGGATGAAAATGGATTCGTCGATGTTTTGCCACTATACGCATAAGAAAAGTCCGTCTCTCCCGTCCGACTCCTGTTAATGAGTCCTGATGTATTATTGAATCCTTCGTTCGTCGGTACGCAAGTCGGTGGCTCTAAGGCTAATTAGAAACAAACTTTCGTAATTGCCCAATCCGTCAAAACTACCAGATAAGAATAACATACGTTTCAAACACAAAAATATATGACTCAACTGGAATGAGTTTGGATCCAATCTAAAATGGGACATAACTTCACAATTCTGTCAACTACTTCGTTTCGCTGAAAGCGAAGTCATAATAAGAATTTCAACCTTAATTAGTAATAATGAGTTCAAAACGAAATACCAAGTTTTTGAAATATGTCATTTAAAGCAGACTAAATCAAAGGGTGGATGCGCAGTTCACTCGTGACTCCATTCCCCAGTGGATCCGGGAATTATTTCCAAGGCCAAAATCTCCTTTATCAGAACCAAACGATGACATCATTAAACATAGGAATGAAAGCTTCCATAAATTGTAACCCATATTTCGAACGAATCATCAACAATGGAATTTGGACTAACTAAATTGTAATGTTATTCATCAACCCTTTTTATTTTTCAATTGAAGGGGAGTTCACATTTCAAAAGCCATCCTTTATACCTTAATTAATTACTACTAAACAACAAGTCCAATCAAAGTGAATTCAGTATAAACTCTGACTCTTCCCCTAGTAGAAAATGAGTCCAGTTTTTGGCTAGTTTCTATTCCAGTTTGCTTTTTTCCCATGTTGAAGGTATAGGCTAACTGGGCAGTATAACAGAAAACTGTAAATTCCTCACTCCCTGAATGAAATGTCCACATTAGCGAACAGGATTATCCTAAGAATTGGCTATATTTCCAAATAGTACTGGACGTCCAATTCCCATGGACGTAAAATGTACATCCAGAGCAGACCATATGGAGGAAACTCCGACTTGGTCGTTTGTGTTGTCATTTGGTATATCAGGTTCAGTGCCTTACATCCTAAACTGAAAAAGAAAACCCAGTCAACTTTTCAAATGAACCTCAGGTAGAAACAACTTTGGATGAATGAAATCTTTCAGTTATTTCAATCTACGCGCAGTAATGGAAATAATCCATGGATCTGACTAAGTGTAATGCCATAATGGAATTTGTGTTTTTCATAAACTGATCCAACTATATTTGATTCCCATCAAAATAAATTTCTAACAATTCTCTACACGGTTTCTAGCTTTTCCGTAAAAACATAAAGTTTCCAAAATTAATGGCTGGGAGATGGATGGATTCATCCTGCAGGTGTCAGTTCGAATTGATCCAAAGAATTCAAAATTAATACGAAATGACATTCCTATAATGAAACAGCTTCAATTAAAATCAGATTGAAATCCAATATAGTCCTTTAACGAAGGTGCCGATCTTGACTTTTTCGTTTATTCCCGTGCATTCGGCTGCACCTGTGTGCGAGTGAGGAAACGCTCGCGTGTGAGCGCAAAGAGGACAAGAGCGTACGGTAGCAGCAGCAGCTACTAATTTCGACTTCATCAGTCGAGATAAGGCTGGAATTTTTGCCACTGCTCACAGCACGGCAATCGAGGCATCGGGGGATAAAACCGGCCGCTGCGCGTAACTCCCTGCTGTTTTGGTCTTTTTTAAAGGCCGCCGCATGCTGCCTCTTCGTAATACTTTTTAGAAATGCGAAACAATTTGGCATCTTTTTATTCGGACGAACACCTACCTTCATTTCGCATTCGTGGAACGAAATCGATTCGCAATTGGACGCTCGACGAGCTCATCTGTGTCGGCTAATGAGCGAGAATTACCAATGGTGATAATTTCGAAAATAGAAATCACCCGACGGACCGCGAATGGTCAAAGTGAAGCCATTTTCGAAATAATAGTGAAAAGGGGAGCTTTTCTTTCTTTCTTTCTTTCTTTGCTACTCCATGAGTCGTGCTTTCCGACGTTCCGATTCGCGCGAGTAATCGTGATAGGAATTTCACCCAAAAAGGGGTGCGTGCGTGCAGAGTATACGCAGACGTTCGCTCGCTTACTTTTAGAAATCGGTATAATTGCCGTTGTAAATGGAATAACGGCGCGTTATTCATAAATCATCGACGACGAATTAGTGAATCCGACGTTCGTTTGCATTTAGTAATCGCGAAACTCGCCGGTATCTGCAACGCCAGTTCCAAAAGTAAGCGAGAAGTTCCGCGACTCGAAGCAGGGGAATGACAATTAAGCAATTATCTCAAACGACATCTTCCTCCCTGCGGAACATCCGCGCTTTCTATCTCTATCTCTCTCTCTCTCTCACTTCCTCCATTGGATTTCGTGGAAGGCAAAAGAGACGGAGAAACACCGTCGGAGAGAGAGTATATCGCTTCAGGACGATAAAAGCGAAGCGCGGATGAGAAGGAGCGAGCAAGATGGAGAGCTGATGCCTGGAGAGCGAGAAAGACGCGAACGCTATCTTAATGATATTGTAGTCAACGTGCCTCGTGCAGGCAGTCTCTAATTGCGCCACTGAAACGGCCATGTTACTACCGGTAGGGTGAGAGATCGACGGAGAGGGGAATTTCACGAACACCAAAACCAAAGCAGCAATGGCAAAGCTCGAACTGGTGAAAATGAAGATTTTAAAAATGGAATAACGATTACTAACGGTATGTGTACAATTTTTAAATTGACGATACAAACTGATGACAGAATTTGACCATCCTATCAAGTTGGATAAAACGAAAATGTTGTCTTTGTAAATAATTCATAAAATTACTCGAATAAGTTAAGCGGTTTGAATTTATCATTGGATATATCTCTATGTGAGGAAATATAAAGGAGGATTGGACAGGTCGGAAGGGACGAACGAATTGGCGGAGAAAGGACGCGCAAGAAACAAAGAGACCACAGAAGAAGGAAGAGGCAGAGTGACAAAATGCGATAAACGAAGATATCGCGGTCCTAAATGGAAGAAAGGAGAGGAACGGAGGACGGAAAGGAGCGAGGAGGGATCGAGCTGATAAAAACCTGGAAATACAACATGGCCGTCTGGAATCGGTAGCGATTATTACGAGGGGACAGTCGAATGCGATTCCTCCTGCTGCACGGCTGAAAGAGGGTCGCGAAATCCTTTATAAAATGGCTTCCATTCGCGAAACAAATTTGGTCGTTTTTATTAATACATAAAACGATTTTTCAAATCGATACCATTTTTTGGAGGGGGGAATCGATCAAAAGTGAGAGAATCTTTCATCTCCAGCAGTGTTTTTCTTCGTCGATAATGACATTCATCTGTATAAGTGCAGTTATCAGGATTTATGAAGTATTCGTCGCCTATTTACGGAATAACTCATCATTTCTTAAGTGTGATTAAATTAAGAATGTAAAAATTCATTATTTATACAAGTATAAATGAAGTGTGTCTTATTTTTTATCCATGTGCCACAGTCAGCACATCAGTATAAGATCGAATTTCTATACTCTAAAATGAAATTCATTTTTAGGCAAAAATATGTAATATAATAATAGTAAAATTATTTATTTTTCAAAAATTAAGAAATTTCTAACGAATGAAGTTTTTAATGAATTTTTGTAGTTGCAACATTTCACAAGTATATATATGATTATTTTAAGACTTCTTTGATTAAAGTGAAATTATGTATAAATAATTATGTATAAATAATTATGAAGTATTTGAATAAAATTAATATTATTCAAATTGAATAATATTAATTTTAAGAATTTTTATTTTTATTATTCTTCATTAATTTTCGCCCTTATAGATCACTAATTATCAAAAATTCGTAATTAGTAATGTTGTAGAGAATCCTTAAGCTATTACTCATATCGCTTCTTATTCAAAATTAATTCTATTATTTTTCTCAGAATTATATTTTCAATTGAGGTAAAAATATAACTCGTTTTATGTATTCATAAAACTACTTTATAAAAGGTGTAATTAAATATATTATGGAAAAACCATTAATATATCATCAAAGGCATTAAATAAAGATTAGTGCACTTTAAAAATATCATTTACCAAATGTGAGATTAATATCTTGAATTATACAATATACATTGTATACGCTGATTAATCTAACTAAATTGTCGATATAATTAAATTAAGGAAAAATGATAAATTATTGATATTATGCATAATGCATTTTAAATGTTCTTGATGACGATCGCTTAATCAAAATTTAATAATGACGGTAATCTTGGTGGTACGATTAATCGATACGAATAAAAGCAAAAAACATTATGTTTTTTGTTTTTATTCGTATACGTTTCGGCTATGTCGTAGGCCATATTTAGAAATGTATTTATCTGGAAAATACATATATATACATATGTATGTATGTATGTGTGCATACATTTAAAAAATGTGCAATCACCAAATCTGGCTAAAGCTTCTGTAAAACTTACATTCGTAATAATAACTTAATAATAATAATATAATTGTTTAAGTGATAATATTTGACGCCCATATGCAAATGACCATATAAACATATTCTATATGTATATATTTAAACGAATCTATATAAATAAATTAATTTAATATTTAGTATTATAATTGCAAGTAAAAAATGAAAATTTAACTTCTTTGTTGATTTTGTAACAAATCGAAAACTTCCTTTAATGCCCATAGCAATCTGAAACGTATTCAAATATATAAATTTTAATTAATTTTGTCGACTTTGAATTCGCTCATTTTCCTTTGTGAATCGAACTAAATCCAAATATAATTTAAATGCACCTGAATCAAAAAATATGATTTCATACTTAACAATTCCGCAATGCACGTGAATTCAAAAATAATGTCGTCACCAATAGTGAAATTATGAATGCACTTAAGTGCACTATGGTGGATATGGAAAATTATTTTTGAATCTACATGAATCCAAAAACTAAAACAAAAAATGAGTCCGTAAAGAAGTAAAATTTTGAGAGCATTTTAATTCTGAATGGAATAAATTCTTTTTTAATCTTGATTAATTCAGAATACATTTGAATGTAAAGTGAAATAAAATGTTTTCCATTTCAATTTAAGGATTCCGAAAATATTGTGAATCCTAAATTTTGTTGTACGCTATAAATCTGTGGATGTGAACTTACTGAAATCACGTGCATTTAAATGTATTCAATCGGATTCAAATTTTGAACACATTTTAATCCAATCCAGATTGATTGGTGGTGTATACGGCCTTATACAAATATATTTAATTTGAACTATCATTCAGCTCTAGTGCTAAATAAAACAAATGAGTGAATTTTATGAAACAGGTGTTTGTCATGGCCCACTGTATACGCGGATTTTATCTAAATCTTTGTACATGATGCAAGTAGAATCTGCCTAGTTTTTATCTATAGGCAAAACTTCCTAGATTAGAAACCGCGAAAACTGCCCCATTCACGTAATTTATTAATGATATTTATTTCGTAGCTCTTATTCTTGTTCATCATCAGCATTTTCGTTCCTATCATCATTAACACAGCCATTATTTGTATCGCTATCATTATTTCTATGTCCAATATCATTGATGTCAACGCTATATGATTGTCATAATTTTCTATTTTCCAGAAACATCTACAAATTTCTTTCCTTCTCTTTCTTCGTATTCTTCTTCTCAGTCTTCACGATACTCCTCTATTTCTGTATAAACATTTCTCTCTTTTCTGCTCCTGACATTCTTCGTTGCTAATACGATGGACATTATTATTTTCCCTTTCTATCCATATTTTGTATTTTCTTATATATACTTGTAATTTAGCAAATGGTTCATATTTATTATTATTAAGTAATTTTCATTAAATATTAAATTAAACTGTTAAATTACTTTTACTTTGTATCATATCTGGTATTTTCGAGACAAAAGCGACATAGAAACGAGGCAGAATTTACACTATATATAGTAATATTATAACATTATTTGCAAAAAAAAATCTTTGTAAGTCCTCTCTATTATAGAAGGCTCATCATTAATTGTGACACTATACACTGTAAGCACTATTGTGCTTGCTTACAGCAATTAAACTATGAGGAAACGACGCTTGACAAATCATTTTCAAAATTTTCATCGTTTTCTTAGATTATATTTGGAGATTCTTGTGGGTGCCATGTTGAATCCGCCATTTCGAATTTTGAAAGTCCATCGCTAGCAACCCCTAGCAAACCATTACCGACTAAAAACTGACTAATAATAAAGGCCACTTTATTGGTTTTTTACTCTGTTCCAACTATAGATTTTGTACTTTCGACTATTATCCGACTTTTATTTAACTGGTTTTTCGACTGGATCGGAAAAAAATACCTATTTACTTTATCTATATATATTTATTTAACTTCGATCTGCTATTAAACGACTTGTAGTGCCTCGTCTGCAATGAATAAATAGCAGTCGGTTATAGTCGAAAGTTTAAAATGTATAGTTGGATTTATATCGTCAGTTTTAGTTGGAAAATAGTTCTTTTAGTCGCCGAAATTTTGCGCACAACGAAAAATTGATGCATACCTACCAACACCTACAAAATCTGTTTATGAAAGTTACAATTCTTAAAAATACAAGTGAGACTATACTTATGTGTTCATTAAGAATTTTCAACCTCTCATGTCAGATCTGAATTCAGCGACCCCAGAAACCCCCAAGTAAAATGTTTCGAGCAAAATGACTTTCGAAAACATATTTTACGCCATATTGGATCAGCAATTAAATTTTTTGAAAACTGACTGCAAAAGCGATTCCGAAAACTCTCGAGTAACAAGTTTCAAACAAAAAAGTGTTTCGATTTTTGAAAAATCACTCCGCCATTTTGAATTGGACCATCTGACTTGAGATTCGTAATCAGCGACTCCAGAAATCCCGGATCGAAAGGTTTTTTTACGCATTCAGTAGTTTTTTCTTAAGATTTTCTCAAATCATCGACTGTATTGGATCCGCCATTTTGTATTTCAAAAAAACATTTCGGAAAAATTGGGAAAAATCGGCGATGTTTAAAATTAGATTACGTAAAAAACATAAATAAATGCCAGAGAGCAAACTCCATCCAGCGATTGTTTCAGTTCCGAACGTCGAGGAAATATCTATTTTTCGTGACGTCACAGGTAATATCGAAGTCGGCTGTCGTGCCTGGCATTCCGTTAATATCGACTGGCAACGGTTACGCGTGCGCCGATTGGCGGATACGTCGGCGGTCTCCTCTCCTTCTCTCGCGCGTCCACTCGCGAATCACCCCCGCAAGCTCGTCGGAGACATTATAAAAGCTCATGGCGCGCGCTTCTCTCCCCTCAAGCTCGGAGCGCGTCACGATGGTTACGCGAGCTTGCATGGCCGTCGAACGTCTGGAATAAACTCGCGGGCGTAAGCTCGACCGTTTTTGCGCGCCGTTGTACACATTTTTGCCAATCAGCTATACGAGGAAATGTCGGAATGCATAATTGCGAATAGCCCTTGTCGTTTTGCCGAGCTTTTTATGAAAGCTCCGGTGAAGCATTTACGATATTACATGATATCCACTTCTATAAGCAGCGAATAATGATTACCAATGGCCGTCAACATTTTGGTTTTTGATGAATTTGCAAAAAACCGAAAGCTTACGATAAAGCTCCAATAAATATCGTTCCGTTAAAGCTCGGACAAAAAGCATGCATATTACAAAGTCCATTGATATACCTGTCCTTCATTTGCTTCGTCAGACATTGACGTATCGCACTCTGGTATACATATTTGTAAATATCGAAGCTTTTCATATTGTCAAACAAAATCGTAACGCTATAAAGCTTTGTACTATTACATGCATCCAAAAAGTTGTGCTTTCAGTTTATGCGCTTTCGATTTATTCGTTATTTACGCGTATTGATTTCATAATAACAATTCGCCGTCTGATGCATTCGCGAAAAGGAAAAGCTTCCAATAAAGCTCCAGTATGAAAGCTTTCACAGAAGTTCAAAGGAGTTGGGTATACTGTGACGTTCGTTTATGCTCGTTTGTAAAGCTGTTTATACGTAAACAGACTTCCGTCTGAAACTGTGTTTTGATACGTAAGAAAATGAATAGACCTTTTAGAAAACTGAGCTTTTTATGAAAGTCTCAATTCCGATTGGCAATTTTTTTTTTTTTTTTTTGTTTATACAAGAAGGGTTTTTTTGTAGCGGCTATTAAAATATCCCGTTCTTACGAAATTTTCATTTGTATGGAATATTGGATACTGACAAAATGTTGTAAAAATTAATCTTCTAAAAAGCTCAAAAATTCATTTGAAAATATTAAAAACATTTTTAAATATTTGAAACCGGCATTAGGAGGATTTAACGAAGCATTGTTTGTGTTTTTTATGTTACGAATTTATTCTCGATTTATTCAAATACAATACATCCTGTCCAAATCTATATACTGTCCTAATTCATATATCTCTCCCTGGTAAAAAAGTGGATAGAATCGTATAGAATCAGATTCAAATTCGATCCGGATTTTAAAGAAACGGATAGAAATGACGAATAGAAAATGTAACAATTTCTATCCGTTTCTTTAAAATTCGGATAGAATTGGAATCTGATTCTATACGATTCTATCCACTTTTTTACCAGGGCTTCTAATCTATAATTTATCCCTTTCCAATTCTATATTTTTTGTCGTCCATTTCTTCCATCTCCCCACCAGAAGTCTCTTGCGTCGACGAAGTTGCCTCTATAAATAAAAATCACTGGAAATTCCGCTGAAATTTCCATTGAAAAAATAATGTCGCTATTTTACAGCTAATTTCACTGATATACAATCAGTTAAATATGTGGTTCACTGATGGCAAACAGTGAAAGTCATTAATCACTGATTTAAACAGCTCATGCAGAACTTTTAAATCATGTAAAAGTTTATATTGTTTAAAAATAAATTGACGATGAGACTGTTACGTATGCTGAGGTAGATAGATATAGAGAGGGAGAGAGGACGAAGTGTGTATTTTACTGATTAATTTAGTGGACTGTATTTCACTGATTATTTCAGTGAAATTTAAATTTAACTTAAGAATCAGTGACAGAAGTAGTTTACTGATTCAATAAGCGATTATTCGCTGATTCTCAGTGGCACACTTATCACTAGTGAAATCAGCGACTATTCGCTGACAATCAGTGGTTTTTCAGTGATTCATATTTAGAGAGGTACCGTGATTTATCCGCCGGGAGTCGCCGTATTGTCAGATCAGACAGCATAGATTTGGACAGGGCCTACTACAATTGTATCTCTTTCTATGGTATTAATTAAATCATTAATTTTGATGACGATTTACGTCAGTAACCAGGTGAACTATTTAGTACTCGGTCATATGTTTTTTAAACGACGATTTCGTTATTTCCGTTTAAATTTCGTTTTATCACCATTTACTGTTCATCTGCTTATCGCATGTCACTTTCCAAATTTGATCTCACTGAATGCTCAACAAACTTCCGCGAGTTCAATTTACCTCTCTCTCTCTCTCTCTCTGTCTCTCTGTCTCTCCCGTCCCTATTCTCGACAAGTGAATTCCCTGAATATGGCAATAGCTCGGCGACGCGCAGTTTAATTAACAATGTGCGCGACGCGTTGAATCGTCCAGAATGAGAAGTTGTCGGAATGACATGGTGTACAAAACGACCGAACGAGAAAGACAGATAGATGGAGAGAGTGAGAGAGAGAGAAAGATATATATATAGTTAGCGGGAGAGGCGTTTATTAAGTGATAGAAGGGGGGAGGGGGAGGGGGAGGGGGCGACGATAATGGCCGGCGGACATTCACGAAATATGTATATATATATATATACCGAGGCACCCGTTCCACATCGCTTTTCACGAGCGCGGATTCCGCTATTATAGATCCATGATCGAGTCCGAAGGATTTGAGCTGCAAATGAGCTCAAACCCATCGGGCTCGCGAAACAATCGGACAATCGCTTTATTGTATCGATTGAAAAGTTTGCTTCGGCGTAATATGCGCGTCGCAGTGCTACTTATAACGCATCTTGCAGCGTTTTAATTAATAATTTCTTCGGAAAATGTCACGTTATTCCGACGTAATCAATTAAATAATTGGTATAATAAAAGGAAAATATAATAACGCTTGTTTTAAACTCTTCTTTCACTAACACATTTTCAAATAAACATTCATACGAAACTTTTCAGAGTAATAATTCCACAACGTTCACGACCATGCGCGAAGAGTGGCGTTTGCACCACAGCAGTAAAATCTGACTTTTACGACCTAGGCCGTAAAATTGTATTTTTCCATCCTAGGCCGTAAAATTGTATTTTTCTACTTAAGACCAAATACTATTTTCTTGAACGTTATATACAGACTTAAAAAGAGTCCCTATAGTATTTACTTTATTAACATATATGTATATCACACATGACATTATCATATAGCGATGTTTAGAAACATGGCATTAAACGTTAGTTACAAGATTTATGGAACGGTTTTTTTTTTACGGAGCATTTGAAAAATTTTATTCCTAAACCATTAGCTAAAACCGACTCCATTCATAAAATATCCGAGGCACAAATTTAATAATAAACCGATCAATGACGCGATAAAACCATTAAGAAGGCCAAGCCGTGTATATAAATAAACCCGGCGATGGCTGCACAACCGCACCGGTACCTCGGGTATTTACTGCGCCCTCCTACTTCGCGCACGCATATACTCGACGCACTCGTCGGGCTATGTAAACGTGACGTTTCATAGGGTTGTTGGCAATAAAGCGACAGTTAATTACCAACTCAAATTAATGCACAAGACCGCTGAGGTGCGCGCGCAGCTGCGCACCCTCCACGAGACTTCTCTTATTATTCGCGATTTTAGCCACGGCTAAATTATATACTCTGCGCTTTTTCGGCAAGTCTCGGCCGATTCGAATTGATTTTCGTCATTTCAAATGGGTGCGTGAGTCAATTTATTAATTAAAATGGTGCCTTATATAATCAAGCGCGGTGAATTCAATTTTGTCGACGTACATCGCAGATAACGGATCTTTCGTAAGTTTTCAGCGCCATTTCTTTATTAAATGTGATTAGTTTGGTAGGAAGTGGTAAAGCGTATTTAACAAAAAATAGCATATTACCTAACGAGGGTGTAAAGTATACTTTTACGCACGAGTTAGGTATTCTGTATTTTTTTTTTTTTTTTTTTTTTTTTTTTTTTTTTTTTTTTTTTTTTTTTTTTTTTTTTTTAGTGAACATTTTCAGATTCTGGGTGGTGTCATGCGCGAAGTAAACAATTTATGCATGAATTGAAAATTAAATTCGTAGAATTTTAACTTTACACATGACTTTTTCACTTTACGCACGACTTTTTCACTTTACGCACGACTTTCTTACTCTACGCATGTCATCTTCCAGCGTGCATAAAAGTTGACTTTACGCACTGAAGTCGGGCATCTAAATTAAGTACTTTACACACTAACTTTACGCACGTAACCTAAAAAGTAAAAAACTGAAAATTTATAATTATCAAAATCCATGTTAATTTTTTTCAAAATTTGGTCCCTGTATTTTAATTCATCTACACGACAAATATGATTTCGTAATGTCGATTGGAAATTTCTCAAATATTTTTAAATCTATAATTAATTTTTTTGTACAATCAAATGATTTTTTAATATGGCCGCCGAAACGCTTATCCTAAAGAATTTTAAGTTTTAATACGAAAGCGTTGTTCAATGCCGTTGAAACCGTGGATTGGGTGGAATGATAACTTGTACTTTAAATTATACGCAAGATGCATAATTTTAAAATTCAAAATGGTGGATTTACAGTGTCAATTTTAATTGACAAAATTTGGAACATATTGACCTTTTAATGCTTTCCTTTTTGCGAAGTGGATGGAAATAAATACTATTTAAGCAAGGGTTACTTTTGATAATGAGTCTATTGTTAGAATTTAAAAATTCAAAATGGCGTCTTAAATTTGATGGAAGCATCCTCGATAAATGTATCCATTTCGGTTAAAAGCTACGTGAAACTAAGTATTTATATGTTTTTCGGGTCGCCGATTCCGAATTGAGAGTAATAATTCAAACATTCAAAATGGCGGCTGAAATATGGCGAACAAAAACATGACTGCGTAAGAATAAATGTGAGAATAGATGTCCATTTCTCGGAAGTTTGCGAATGAATATCAACGAAATCGATTTACGAATTCAATGACGAATCGCTTGAAAAAAGAAAAGATTTCAACTTTAATGCCTAAATCCAATTCTTTAAAATTATTTTTTGGTGACTAAATAATACATTTTATACAAAATGGTCGTCTGCGACTTGATATACTCATATATCATGTTCCGTATTTAAAAACCCAAAAACAAATGGCGCACCTATAGGTTTCAGAAAGTCCAAGAAATGTAACCGACTCGATCCTCGTCTTAAAAAATCACTGTTCAGCTGGAAATCCATTGATGAGATCTCTTAAAAAAAAAAAAAGAAAGGAAAATTAAATAATAGCACTTAGGCTCATCGACAGGGACTTAACGTGAAAATTATCGCGCGAAAAGGAACGGAACGAAGTGTAGATTGCCTCGAATCTGAAACTCGCTGCGCGTAATTAGCGCAGAATGACATCGCGCGGGAATAAAGTCGAAGGAGTGAATTTAATAGTACCGATAAAATATTCCCTCGAAATTAAGCGGCGTTTACCGAGTGTTTAAACACCTTCTCAAAAGTCGCTGGCTGCTTTTAATAATGCTAAATTTATTGGAACGTAATCAAGTAACGTCGTTCGTTGGGGAATCGCGCGACGCATACGAATTAATTCTAATGCGTTAATTAATGAAGCGAGCTTAAAAAGTTAACGAACTCACCGAACTGCTGGCGATTTTATTCGTACGGCCGATTTTTAAACGCAATTCGAGTTTTGTGTCATTCCGCGAAATGGTAAATCGGCGTTATTAACGACCCGCCCTTCGTTAATAAAATCGTTTCGTGGGATGTCCTGATTTTTTCCATATTAATTACGTCACCGATCGCTTTCAATTACGTTTTAAGCGCGTTAACAAGTTTGATTGAGAGTTTTAGAGGGTTATTAGAATAAATAATACCGCTTGTACCGCGACGAGTTAATTATAAATATTACGTTTCCGAGTATAGTGAACTTGAGGTCAAATATTTTCCGTGCGAGAAAAATCCGTTGTATGCATTAGACAATCGTACATTGTTTCAATAAGGTATAAAGATAATAGTTCTTTTTTTTTTATCATTTCAAAATAACTCCAACTTTTTTTTTTTTTTTTTTCTTTGACGAGGAATGGGAAAATTAATTGTTCATATAGTTTTCTAACACTGTGCATTCGAAATTTAACCTAATATTTTTCTTTCATTTCCCTAACAATTACAAATATGCTGGGCTTGAATAATTTCATTTTATTTTAACTATAATAAGTGAAGTTAAAGTTAATAGTAACAAAAATTAAAAGTTGAAAGTTAAAATTAAAGTTTGAAATTTAAATGTTGAAAGTTGAAAATTGAACTTCGATAGATAAAGGTTAAAAGTTAAGAGTTAACAGTTAAAAGTTAAAAGTTACCCTGCAAACAATAAAAGTAACAGTTTCGTAACATTTACATAAAACTTATTACTTGTTACGTAACTGTTACATTGTTGTTACGTAATTATCAAAATTGTGTTTGCTGGGTAAATTAAGAGTTAAGTATTAAAAATTAAAAGTTAAAAGTTGAATGTTGAAAGTTGAAAATTGAACTTTGATAGTTAAAGGTTGAAAATTAAGAGTTAAAAGTTAAAAGTTAAGAGCTAGAATTAAAAATTAAAAGTGAAAAATTGAAAGTTGAAGGCTGAAAGTTGAACATTGAAAGTTAGAGGTTGAAATTTAAAAACCTTTCAACTCTTAGCTTTCAATCTTTAATTTTCAATTTGTAACTTTCAACTTTTAACTTTTACGGTTCAATATAAAATTAACTTAAAATTTCCTTGGCAGTTAAACGTTAAATGTAACTTGACGACAGAAAGATAAAAATAGAAAAAACTCCTAAATGGTAAGTAATATTTACCATCAAACGCTTAAAAAAAAAAAAAAAAACTTAGTAATCATACACAAACGTAATGAATACTTCTCTGTTTACGTTTTTCCAATAATTTGTTAATTTGCGATAAAATATTTAAATTGCTAGAATCATCAGCTTGCCTGTTAAGGTTTGTTAAGATGGCTGTGTATATAACAAATAATAGGAATTGTATAACAAATATTAGAAATAAAAGAACGAGAGAAAGATAGGGAACGATAAAAACCAAAAAAGGGATATAATGGGTGTAAGAGAGAGAGAGAGAGAGAGAGAGAATAAAAGAGAGGAGGCTAAGGGTGAAACGTTAGAGTACGAGGTGGAGTTCGCTGATGGTGTCGAAACTCGGAACAGCACCGTCGAGTCCGTCAAGACTCCGCTCGATAAGAAGCGATATCAAGAAACGCTTCTACGCCCGGTAATTTCCTGCATTTTATGGGCCGCTTAAAAAGCGCAGGTTTCACGATCGCAGAGGAATTAGGACACTTATCGCCGACTCGAAATCTAATAGTCTGCGGGAGTAGGAGGCGATAAAGGCGCCGTTGACGTTAATACTTCAGTTTACATTGAAATTTAAATCGAGAGTAATACAACCGTAGAACGATTTAGGACGAAAGGTGGTCCCTCGAAATATTGAAATTGACAATTTCTTTATTGGATATTTTCGAAATTAAATTCTGATGAAATCTTAAAATGATCAGTTTTCTAGAGTATTTTACCTATTTCGTTTTATGGTTAACTCGATGTGATGTCACAACAGTACCTAGACATCCGACGATGTACTATTCGAATATTCGTCCATGGACCAATCACCACTTATAGAAAGACTTTATTGACTCGCAAGCATCAGACTCAACGAGTCAATAGTGGTGACAGTCTGATGAAAGCCTATTCCAATGATCCTATGCCTATTACCCAAACGGAAAAAGTAGAACCAGACCGGGTACAACGGACGTCCAATATACATCCAGTTATCACTGGTGACAACGTCCATTGTATGGGTCTAATGGACAAAATCTGGACGTGCATTATTCGTACATAACTGGATGTCCAGTGTTAATCAGGTACAAACTCCAAAACACCCTCTACCCTAGTGATTCTTAAGAGAAGTGACGAAATAAAAATAGGTTGTTTGCTACTTTGACGTCATGAAAATGCCAAGTTTTTTTTCCCCGTGAAAAACAACGTGGGCAATTTTTGGAAGGAATGAAATTACGAATCAGAAATCGACATATGTGTGCGGTTTACGCCCTCGTTCCACTTAATTAGAGAAGTTGGCTAATGAGAGAGATACGGGCGTCGCGTCGCTGTAAATTAGAATCGAGTCGAATGCAGAAACTTGAATGGAGTGCACGTCGATTCCGATACGCGTGACATTTCGCGTTGTCCTGGAAAGTTTTGGTGATGGATCAGTGGTGGGGGTCGGGAGGGGTGGAAGGAAGGAAGGAAACACAGAGGGGCTGCTGCTGCACGAGGACGACGTCGTCGTCGGCTGCCTGGATCCCGAGCACGTCTGCGGATGATAGGAGCAGCGCTTGAGCAACAATACCCAGGAAATTACATAACTGTTGGAAATATCAACCAATACCAGCCGCGGAGCGAGCAAGTTAGCGAACGAAGGAACGAACGAACGAACGAATGCCAACCCCTCGTATTATTATAACTGCTATATAGGTGGCGTATTATACGCAGCCGTCGGGGGAACTCGGGCGGGCGAACGAGATAGCGGCAGCCCGTGCTGGAGAATGAAACGAGAAATTGAGTTGTGCAGAACATCCCCGGCCCCCCGGAATAGCGATGGCTTCGAACCAGCACATAGTCGCGAAATTCTCCACTTGCGTTTATTCCATTTATTTTTTTCCATTTATACCGGAATATGCATTCTGGACGAGAAAATCCGGTCAGAATTTTACGCGACAGATAAATTTGCTGCGACATCACGTCCCTGAATGCTATTACAGAACCGTGTATTTTTGGATAGATCTGAAAATCGCTTGAAGAATGATCTTACTGTAAAAATCTATCATCACTGATGTTTTTTGCTGTCATCACTCATTTGTTAAAATTCATGTTATGCAAAGTGTAATTTGGACTTGGAATTGTGCACGTACAATGAACGTGTAATGAGCACAAATAAGTTTCCTAATGAAGAAAAACTGGACGTCCAATGTATACGTGTGAGCCTAAGCGTCGAATTTTCGTCAGTGGACGAATGGACGATAATTGGACGAATCAGGGGCTTTCAATTGATAACGATTTTAGTCACCCTAGACGTTTCAATCCACTGAATATGTCTTAGTGGTAATATCCTCAGATATATTACAAACGAGCTATATTAAGAAATGAAAACATATTAAATGAAATTAAGATTAAGCTCCCCGTGGGGCTTTACCCTACGTTGAGAATAATGCCTTGAAAATAAGGAGTCTTGCACAAAAGTTGATGTCTCTTTTGATTGCAGATCATGGATTCTCAAGATCGGCAAATAAACTTTGTTTATAATCCTCAAGATCCCTTAGAGTGTCGTGAAATTTATTTGAACTTCATGCCATCTCGTGAGAACCATTTTAGAATCTTCCAGCACTATAGGGTTATATTGACGATCCAAAAATGGAATTGCATGGAATTATAATCATTAAAGAAACGTCGTGATTGGACATTGTCATCTAATTAATGGGTGTATGACATGACAATGAGAGAAACCCCGATCGGAACAAATTTCCAAGGTGTTAAAGGAATGGAAATGCAATGAAAGATCAATAACCATATCCATTTAGCATTGGACGTCCATGATTCGTTAAATTTTTGCCACACGTCCAGGTTCATGTCCATTATACATCCACTACACGTCCATGTACGTCTGGTGTACGTCCTCATCAGTGACAACTGGACGTATACTGGACATCGATTGCATGTACATTGACATAAATTGCCCATTGAATAATCATTGGATGTCCAGATGTGCCACGGATTTACACGTACATGAGACGATCGATATACAGTTTTTGTCCATTAAAAAACCTATCAATATTTACGTCCATTCGACATCCAGTGCGCGTTCATTGTACGTTAAATAAAAGTATGGAAAACACAATTTTAAAATAAAATCGAAAAGGACATTCCTGTGATATTAACGTATCGATTATAAGTCACATCATTGTAATTTACTTCAAATTGTCGATATAACTATTCATTGTTAAGCTCGCCTTGAATATCGCGAGGGAACGAGCCTTTTTGCCGCCATCGCTAGAAACTCGGGGACAATGAGAGTGAGGCATGATATCGCTCTGGTTTGTACGTACACCGGCGACAGCATGTCGAGTGCCGAGTAATTCGCAAAAATTAATTACTAACTTGTTCCAAGCGCGGGAATTTCTCGACGACTACGTAGCGCAGGAAAATAAAGACAATAAGGGCACCGCGCGGTATTATTTTAGAAATGTAGTTGGACAATAACTCTGAAATCAATTACAGAAGTTTAGATTCACCTTTAATTTGCCGTCTTTCCGTTCGAATCGAAAAGATGACTTTATCGCAGTCGACAACGAAATTATCCGAGGTCCCAAAATTTGTGTAAGTATTGGTTTAATTTTAATTCATGCACATACCTCTTTTAACAATTCGAAATTCGTGGTATAAGTCCAATACATAAATTTGTTCGTAAATTTAAGAGATTTTGGCATTGACGTTGATCATGCACCGAAAAAAAAGTTTGGGGCTTACGGCAATGGAAAGTTTTAAAATCGTGTAAAAATCGGGATAGCTTTGAGAGCTATACTTATTGCTAAGGTTGCAAACTGTGTATTGTACTATATGTATACCTAACCTATATAGAGCATTTCACGTTTGGGGAAAAATTGAAAGATGCGGCTGGACAGCATTAGACAAAAGCTATCATAGTGGTACCCTTTTTATAATCTTGTCAAGCATCTTTCAATTTTTATTATTAATTTTAAATGCGTTTTTTAAGGTTACATAACATTGACGTTCGAAATAACTGCTTTCACAAAACTAGTATTGCGAACCAAATTATCGTTGTAAGCCCCAAACTTTTTTTTCGGTGTGGTCTCGATTTGGTGTTGGCCTTCAACTTGGTCTTGCTCTTGGTCTTTGTATTGGTATTGGTCTATTTCGTTTCCAAAACGACTGTTATTTACTTTACCATAACTTATTAATCAGTAAATTCACTAAGTAATCCGTTATAAAAATTCCGTTATAAAGACCAAGAGGAAAACCAAATCTTCGTGAATTTACGGTATTTAATACTATAATTGAGAATTTGTAAAAGGACAAAGCAAAAATGTTTCGTTATACATAAAACAAAATAAAACAATAGAAAAGGCAGTATATCTGTTGCAAGAACATATTTTGAGAATATTCGGTTTGAAATACGGATTTTGAAACGGGAATAAATTTGGAAAAATTGAACGGCGATAAAAGGGGATCAAGCGAATGGCGTAATAACGTCCTATAGAATTCGAATATTGTGTCGGCTCGCAAAAGGGTAATTCCGTCGTTGGAAGCCTTATTGGAAAAGGGTAGATAAGGAGATTCGGTAGCGCTCTCTCGCGCTGCTCGAGCGGTTTTACCGTCGAGCGGAAATTAAATATGCCTCAGTCGATAAGTTAGCGAGCTCCGCGCCGCGCTCCGTATCAACACCGGGAGATGAGCTATTGTGCTATTTTCGAGAGAGAGATTCCGATGCGCAAACGACATTCACCGACACTTTTCCCGCTAACTCTCAATACGAATCGATGGTTTTTTTTTTCTGTACCCTCGTTTTACAAGAAATAAAAATATCGCCATAGATATTAAAAAGTTTAGAATTGTTTCGAAAAAAGTTGAAAAATGTCGAGTTTATATGAACAAAGTCACGGAAGCAGCAAATATTATATGAATGAAAACAATACGTTGAAGCGTATAATATAAAAATGAGCAATTATATGACATGTATATAAAAGCAATAAAGGCAATAACGGAAGAAAATGTTCCGCATAAGCGCGTCTCCTTACGAAAGAAAGAAATATTTTCCCGTGTCGAGAGGCGGATATGAATTTTTCATGGGGAATTCGCGTATCCTTCACTCGATATGTCACGCTTAATCACGAGCATAAGCGAGGGTGCGATTTCCTTCTGCCCCTATATACTGCATCGCTCCTCGCGGATTCCCCTGGTAAACCACGGTAAACCATACATAATAGACAAACAGAACGTATATGGGGTCTGCCGCTTGACTCTGCGATCGTATATAATAGGTTTATATATATATATATAGGGTGCACGGATACGGGGCGAAAATATCGCCGGAAGGGAAAGGAAAGTGACCTCGGATAATTCGGACGATATTTTCCCAGCCGATTCGCACCCCTCGATCATCGTCGCGTGGCGGAGATTTAATTTCGGCCAAATAGCATTAAACGCTTGTTCCCGATTTTTTGTACGTGTCTATTTATTTAATAAATGTTTCACGTGTAATCGCGAGAATCGTATATACAGCGCGCGCGCGCGTGTGCGACTCACAACATTTGATCGATGGCTTTCACTGATTAGGTGCGCTTTTCCCTGACGTTCCGACTTGATAAATAAATAGAAACGTGCAACATTGCAATAAGAGGATATACCGAATTACAACTTCTGACTCGATAATCGTTTGCATATAAATGACGTAATGAAAGAATGAATGTTTGTTCGTTAGCCGACGCGCAAATTTTGTGCTACACGCAAGCCGCTCAACATTAGCATGGTGATAATGGCATTCGAAGAAAGCGAATCACTACTGATAGTGACCCCTCGCGGGGTCGGGCTGCGAATCGACCTTTCGGAATTTCTAATGGGCTCGGGACAATACGCTGCGAACAATAACGCGTCGGAAACACACAGGCCGCACTTGGGCGATAATAAATTAACTAATGTATAACGTCATTTAGCGGTTACTTAACCGGGCCGGAGCAGACGACCGATGAGTCGTATAAATTGGCCGCGCGTTTCCGCCGATTGTCGATCGATTACTGAATCGATTAGAGCGGATGCCCAATTATCATAATTGGAATGCAATCACTCGAGCGACAGGGCCGTAGGTCAATATTCACCGCTGCGAATCGGGCCAGCCATTTGCGTTTTACGACTGTCACATTGTAAGCACGGTAATGCGGCATCGGAAATTCATCGAACGACGGAAACTTAATTTTGGGCGAAGAAGAGTTGAATGTCCTATTCAATTCATTCTTCCGTGGTCGAAAAATTGACCTGACCTCGCGAGCGCCAGGCTTCTTGTCTCGGATTGTCCAATTTTACAAAGGCGACACTTTATTTAGGCAGAGAAGCGTTCGTTATAGAAATAAGTTCGTACTTATTTGAAAATTAATTGCGACTATTTACAACAATGTGATAAAACAATGTGATTAAACATTTCTGTACAAACATGTGAGAAATCCATGTGGTAAAGCTATATAGGATACAACTACATGATATGATTACCATGGTGAACACATGTGACAGGACTGCTTAGGGTACAACCGTGGGATAAGATCATGTGGTAAGACCATGCGATAATCATGTGGTAAAACAATGTGGTGAATCAATGCGATTAAACTGTGCGGTGATAAAAACATGAGGCAAACCCATGTGGTAAAGCTATAGGATACAACTACGTGATATGATTACTCTGTAAAAATATGTGGCAATACTGTACATGATGTGAAAAACCATGTGATGAAACAATACGATTGAACGATGCGTTGCAAACAAGTCATAAAATATGTGGTAAAACGATGTGATTAAACGATGCGGTACAAACATGTGATGAAGCTATAGGATACAAAACTATGTCATATGATTAACCTGTAAAATTATGTGGCAATACTATGCATGATAAAACCGTGTGATAAGATCATGTGGCAAAACCATGTGATAATCATGTGGTAAAACCACGTGGTGAATTAATACGGTTAAATGATGCCGTGTAAACAAGTCATAAAATATGAGGTAAAACAACATGATTAAACGATGAGGTACAAACATGTCAATTATTGTTTAATGGCACTATGTTTTTTCGTTAAGATTTACTGACAAATATTTTAATCAAAAATAATTGTATTATAAAAAATTGTATTGTAAAAAATAAAGTTTTCTTTCAGTATATTCTTTATATAATATTTTTATTTGTTATTTGTTATTTTTATTCACATTAACTGTTTGTTTATCAATTGTATTGTCTTTTTCGTTTTCATTTACACTTTTTGTTATTGTTGTTGTTGCTGTGAAAACAATCATGACTTTTTAAGAAAACAATTCTTTATTAACGAACCAAATTACATTACATTGCAATACATAAAAATACTCAATCAAAACAAATAACGAAATTATGTGAAATAAAATATATTCTACTCTACATCAAATCAAATTCATAATATTATTCAAACTCAAATACAAATTCACAATAATCTCTTTTCTGCGCGAATTCTTCAAGATTCCACGCACGAGACCACGTCTCTTTTAAGTTCGTTACAGCGACCTGAATTTCTTAACAGGTGACTTTATTTTCATTCAACTATTCGAATGAAATGCATTCACACCCTTCAGTATAAAATTCACGTCGAAAAATTTCGTTCGTTCTCATTGACTTCTAGATAATGCCTAAGAGCATAAATGAAAACGTTCGAATTGTCGTTTCGAGTAGCGAAAATTGGCCCAATCATCCTATCCTACATTATGAACGGCCTGGGAATTCAGAAATGATCCGTTTTTTAAAATGCAACAGTCAAGACTCTCTTGTAAAGGAGAATTGAATGGTTCGATTTTAACGTGATATTTTTATATTACGATATTCTGATTGTACTTTTAAATGTTGGAAAATAATTGTTAAATAATTAAATTTATATAAATTAATTATATAAACATTTTCTTTATTTTTGTTTATATTTCTTTTATGGCTTTGGATTCATTTTGTTAAAGTCATATTTTCTTCAAAATTTTCAATATATATGTGTCGTTTTGAAAAGAGTCAAAATGATGACCAAGACATCAATGAAGTGTTATTGTTATTCAATAAATTAAATATTTAATTAAAAATGAAAATTCATAAAAAATATTTCATTTATCATATGAACCCACATCACGCCACCACATTAACGCGACAATTTAACCAATATATGTCAGATTTAAAAAAAAATGTAGTAGTCCTATTCTTCATTTTTTTCAAAACTACAATGTACATTCCATGCATTCCCTAAAGAGGATTATATATGCGATTGATTATTATCATTGAGCGTAATTGACGGTATCCGATTTCAACGCTATCGACTTAGCCATTACAAGTGCTTCTACACTTTTGGAAAAGGGTCACTGACAAAGGGGAACGATGACTGGACGCGATTAGATATCGGGGGCGATGATAGAAAACTGATTCATTGATTTTCTCGCTGTTTGTGTTCCTCCCATGCCGCCGTGACGGTGAATAGGTCTAGCCGCGAATTGTTTGGTAGATGACTAGTGAAAATAAATTTGTCATTCACTGAAGGATTTTAATACTCGATACTTTTTGAATCAGTGAAAGGACTTCGTCTCCTTGCCTCGGCCATTAAATATAATAATAATCTCCCGATACAAAAATCTCGCACCGAGATTCATTCACTTTTATTGGAACATCCATGTACGTTCCCAAGCGACCAATATAATGAGCGAATGACTGGATATTTTTTTCAGGAAGGGATTCGTCGTTGACATTTACATCAATATTTAAGCACCTGATCTTTCTTTAGCATTTGAAGACACTTCGACGTTAGCCGAGTCAATGATTTAATGCAAGTCTCTAATAATTTATCATTAATTTCCCCTACATGCAGAGGAGGGGGATTAGAGGAGATCATCCTACTCGGATCCGCTTTGAGAGTTAAGACTCTGATGTACTGCACATATTATTTGTAATCAGGGATTTAACGTGCAACATCGTAAACGCTTCTACTTTTTGTTCTTTTAAATTGAAATTGTGAAAAATTTAATAATCATTTTCGAAATCAACCTATCAAAATGTGCAGGAATTCATACTTTTCAAGAAATAAAGTGATTTACACAATACTTTTTTTACAAGTAAAACCTCCCGCTGATCGACGAGCTTCAATTGTCCGCAGCAATAAGACATCCGCTAGTTCTGGGACATCCTCAATATATATTCATTTATTGCTTCACTTAAATTATAAACCCCTTGAGTTCATTGATTTTTCGAATACCATTATTGTTATATCACCTGGTGAGGTCACGATCGTTCCAACAGATCAAATGTATATATCACCTAACCACGAAAGCGTTTAGTTATACAGCGATCGAAAGCATCGAATTTCCTCATATGGGAATGGACGCACAATATAAAGGCGTCGAAAATCGTAAACACGAAAATTTAATAGACTCATCCGCTCGCAAAGTGTCATGCACGCTCGGCCGCGCTTTTCGATTCGAGCGATCGGGCCCAAGTCGCCCCGTGGCGTCGTTTGTAAATTTCGACATAACGTGCAGCCGTGAGATTACTCGACGATTTATCACCCGGCCGTCCGATGAATGCCGGTGGTCGTAGACTGCTTCCGTGTCGCAGTGCTGCCAACCCTCAACTTTCCTTTCAAACTTTGACTCCATTTTTAACGTTTCAATATCTTTTTTGAAAAAAAAACTAACATCGAGAATTTCTTCAATGACCAGAATTTGGTTGACAATCAGTCCAGTCAGAGATTCCTCCGGAGTAGGTCGGACCTCTGATGTATGTATTTAGACCCTATACAATCTACGAAACCATCTCTTCATTCTTTGATTATTGACTGGTCGATTAGTGCACTGAGAAAAGTATTTGGTTCTATTAACAAAATCTATACAGTTGCAAAGTGAAACTGGAAATGTCAATGCACCTAACCTCACTTTTCATACTGAATTCCAGCATCGATGTTGCAATGAACATCACGTTCGCTGTACTGTATTTCTAATTTGTTCATGTTTTCTGGTTGACCAGTCTATGTAACACTTTTGATGAACCCTTTCACCAATCACCGTATAAAAATGAAACATCATTTGTCGCCATGGTGCTATAATCCGCTATTTATCGGAGTGTAGTTGGGAGATACCAACTGTAATTATATACATCATGATTTGATAATTCTGATGATTTCTTTTTTTTTATATCAAATTTCAAACAATAAGAAATGAGTATATAACATTTTGGTGTTCGCACCAATGCACGGAGGTAGCGCAAAGACGATCCAAGATGGCGTCGGCATCGTACGTCCGAACAATCGGCGGGCCAGGGCAGCTATGACAAATGACCCGGGATGCTTTTGTGCCGACGAGCGAATCGACTACGTCGCGAAGGAAAGTCTTTCACAAAATAGTGGCCGCGATAAAAGAAACGCTAAGTGAAAAGACGACGCTTTTTTCGAGAAAGAAATCGATGTGCCGTAAAATCCGATGCGAGGATGACTGCACCGATGCTGATGCCGATAACGGCCCGATGTCACCGAAATTAGGTGGATTTATGACGTCGTTTCATAAATTTGGTCGCTTTTATGTTCCCCAACCCTTGGACGCATTTTTTTTTTGCGTGGATCTTTGAAGAATTAGACGACATTAGTGTTTTGCATTCTTGAATCATTTTGAGGTATGAGTGAAATAATCTTTGAATGTGGTCTTTGATGTCTTCGTCTGTTTGTTTCATTGACCGATCACGTTGTCAAAAAATGAAAAAGTTTTCTTTTGTCATCAAGGTTGTAGGAAACTACTTCCAGTATATGGAAATCATATCAATGCTGTCCTGATCTGCATCTCTCTCCAAATCAATAATATTCCCCTGTTCAAATCTATATCCCCTCCTCCTTCCTTCTCCCCACCACAAGACTGCTGGGTCGCCGGAGTTGAAATGTGATTGACGGACGGGTGTATAACGATTCATAATACCAGTGTACGCATGCGCAGACTGGTCGGGGAGGTAACGAATGTTCGTTTGGTGGGGGTAGAGAGATTTTTATAGATTTGGAAGGGTAGTCGTCGTGTTGTAAAAATGAACAACATATAAACGGTTTCATCATCAACTGGCTTAGAATATAAATAATAACACAAATCAATGATATAACAAGGTTACAATAAAGATCAGTTAAAATAAGGATAATTAAGGGATACTTGCAAAAACAATGCGTCGAGGATGTGCCGATACACACATATATATACCTAGTGAATAAAAGAAGAAGGGAAAAGTTCGATTGTCGTGCGCCAGAAGACGCACCTCCGCAAGAGTCGGCGGCCATTCTGTGCAATCACATGTCCAGCACCGATGTTCATTCCGGAATCCGGCCACGCCGGACGCTCGTTCGGCCGGCTGCAAAAGCTGCTCGCGGGACTGTTGCATATGTATTATATGCAATTGTGTTCCGAGAACCCAGCGCCCTAAACGCATGCGAACGAAATCTTTCTCCTTATTGCAGCGGGTCTCTCGAATGATAAGGTATATAGGTAAAAGAGAGGGACGTCCATATCAATTTATATGTACTCAATATTCAAATAAGAAGGTGCATAATGAATAAAACTATAAATAAGGGAAACCTGAACTACAAAAATAGAATTGCCCCTGGTAGATCCTTTTAAAAGTCCAAATTCACGCTCTCGTCACGCTTTAATGCACGTAAAGTGTCATTTAAGCGTTCCACAAGTGTTACATAAGTGTGAAACTCTTTATTTAATAAAAAAAAAGTGACTGTATATTGTAAATATGCTATATAAATGAAAATTGTTGATAACCAGAGAATTAAAAAAAAACTGTTTGACCCAATCATACCGATTAGTTTAAGATTTATATTGAATTTCAATGGTAAAATGAAAAAGCGAAAGAAATAAATCGATTATTCCGCGCTTAAATATGCATAACATACGCGCTCATTACGTTCTCGCTAATTTGCTGTTTTAAAAAATATGTATGAATGCGCAGATTGTTGTCAGTTTTTCAATTAACGCGTCATATTAAAGTACGCATAAAAAGCGAATGGTACGAGCGCACTTATTGTTCGATGCGGGACTTAACTGACCTCAGGCAGGTGTGTAAGGCAAGTCTGTTTCTTGAAATATTGTTTTTTTTTACATTTCACATGTAAATTAGTCCTTCGTGTCTATATATATATATATATATAATTTTATCTTTGGTACATTTTGGGGACTGTCCAGAAAAACGTTGCGAAGCAACGGGGAATCCCCTCTACTATCTTCGCC
>JAPYZR010003057.1:0-36285 GCA_030522945.1 Trichopria nigra
TACTTTTTGACAGGAGTTTCAAAATTTGAAACTTCTTAACAATTGACTCGGGACACGACGAAATTTCCCGTAAGGAAATTATTTATTTATTTAAAATTATATCTCGACCGAGTGAGGAATTCACACAAAAATTCCCTATTTATATATTTATTAAAAGGATTGTAAATTATCATTATAATTTGTTTACGACTTGTATATATATTAGAGATAAGATGAGAATATAGTATCAATATATTTAGAAAAATATGAGTCATATTAACTAACAATATATGTATATAGGAGAAACAACAGCAATATTTGACACGTATATCGGTTTGTACAGTAATATACCGAGACACTGAAATTGAATATATAATAATTGTACATTATACATTACATCATGCACACATCAATAACTGCCGATGAAATAAACTACTCATTGTCCTGAGATGATAGTTTAATAGTAGCATTAAATACATTAAAACTCTTTAAAATGCTTGCATATATACTTATTTTCTGTGTGAAAGTACAGCGGTAGTAATGCATATGCAAGGAAACATTTTGCAATAGATCCCATCAATGATATATATAATGTACATGTGGAAATATAAGCTTTGAGAATTCGATTCAATGGATATACAATAACGTATAACAATGTATACGCATGCCTACGTGTATGCAGTTATATATGAACCTTCATTATTTCAAAATAAATTAGCTCTAATGATTTCATTATTATATATAGAAATCGCGTGCAATATGAAAATACATTGAAAAACATTTGTTACGTGAGGATATTTTCGATTGAAAAATGTTAATATCAGAAATAACGCAAAATATATTCGAAATTCAGACATAATTTTCGATAAAAGCTTAAAAATCCAATATTAATTTATACCCCTACGAAAAAAATTCGATGGAACTTTTTATCACAGAAAATGATAAAATAAACGATAAAACGTAAAAAATGACTCCAAATTATTAAAAAAATGATTTATGAAAAATCGTGTATAAAAATGAACACTCGGGGTCAAAACTCGTACTCGAGCAGAGCGCGAATAGAAACTTATCTTAGGACCGATAAAATGCAATGTAAGTACAACCATGATAAGAAATGCAAGACATATTGTAATTCATGCTTACCACAGTAAATGAAAACATATCCTCATTCTTATCGTATCTCATTATCTCATATCAAATTGTCGAGATCATCAAGTAGTTTGATATTAAAGTTAGGATATTAAAAGATAAAATGACAGCAAAAATTATACTAATCAAATAATTAATAAAATAATTAATCATTTCATTAATTGACAAATTTAGCCTTTAACAAACAATATTAAGAATCAATAAGAATACGATGAGAAAATCAACAAGAAGATTGTTTTCAGTTAATTCTTTTAAGCAATCCGAAAAATAAGTAGTCCTGGAAAGGCACATTAATTTTGTATTTTCTTCTTTTATTGAACACGTTATCGTTATAATATTTTTCAATGTATTTAACATATTATTGTAAATGCGAAAGTGAGGACGAAGGTATCCTCTGATAAAACTGTGCAAATTCTTACAGTTTATAAAAATAAAAGTGGCAACACCTCGAACAACAAAAGTGCACGTAGCTGGGTAATCATTGCATTCACGTTACTAATTATCATTTTGCCCATAAAACAAGGGTGCAACAAGGCATATCATTCGTACATCGATTTTCTCATTACCGCTTCGACTTTCGTACAGTACATTGAATCATGAGTTGTACGAGCATTTTGATATAAAATGCGAAATATATACGAACCCGGCGGTCGAAGACATTTAAAAAGTAATCATTCTCGAATCATAACTTGCGCGATCATGTGAACGTATGTCTCGGTACTTTATATGCACGTATGCCAGTAAAGCCATCACGTACTTATATACGCGAACACATAGCCGACAAGTGTGCTTCGAAACAAATACAAAGAAATTACTTGAACCGAAAGTCGCCAAGTCCCCGAAATCGAGCGGACTTGAAGCTTTATTTAGATTGCGACTCTGCCACAAAAGATAAACTTCCGGAAGTTTTAACATTTCCGGAGAGACATGTCGCGTGCGACAGATTAAGCGCTTTTCGGCTAGGCATATTTTTGTCCTTTACGAATATTAAGGTTACGTAATCCCTGCTTGCGTGAGTTACCCGCAAGTACCGAACTATAACGAAAAGGGCGCGGCAACCGCGAGAGAGGGAGATTTACTGGAATATTTTTCCACTGCATTGAGCGCCGAGCTTTTGACTCGACTTTATACTGCATTCAGCAAAAAGAAGGATATCGACTCAGCGACGAAGATATTCATTGTTGTGAGACAAAACATTGTGCAAAGTATTATTTTTAAAAAATTGTTAGGTAAAAAGTATCGAAATGTCTCTTTTTTTTTATACATAAAAATCGCGCAAACAACAAAGATTTTATTTATTTTAAAAAATATTTGACACTGCGATTTTAATTAAAATTTTCATCGTATAAAAGAGCAAAATTTGATAACAGGAAAATATTTGTTTTTCCACTTGGCGAAGAGTAAACAAGTTCTCCTGTATGGTGTATCGACATGTGTTACTTTTACGCGAGTAAGTCTGATTTTCTCGGCCGCTTTCATCCCTTAAGAAACCTAACATCGTTTATCCTTTCGCGCGTTTGTCGTAGCTACTTTCTTCCTTCGACAAACAACGCCCGATTCTTTATTTTATTTTATTTCATTTTTTCCATTTTCCCCCGAATTTTCTTCAACATTCCATCTATGCTTTTCACGATTGCGAAGGACACTTTCGTCGCAGCCTTTGATTACCAATGAAAAAGCTTGTTTGAAATATTTACCACGAAGCTCAGAGGGACATATCTATAGATGAAAAAAAATCGAAATGTTCGTTTAGTTTTGCATTTTGAAGACGCTTTTAAATCCGATTCTCTTCTAAGAAATTAAAAATAAAGCCATTTACGAATATAAAAGGAACGCTTATTGTCGACACTTTCAGTTTTTTCTGACTTAATTATTTGCCGAATGTTTGTACATTTATTACATTTTTGATAATTCATATTTTTCAGTTCTCCGGACAGTTGTATGTTTTACTAATTGTCATTAAGTAGTAAGAAGCCTATATAGAAATACATAAATATTCCACAGTAAAATTTTTAGTGAAATGAGGGAGTCACGCACCAAGAGAGTTCTTCAAAGCCATACAAAAAAAAAGTTCTAACTGTCCAAATATCGGAATTGGAATTCGAACGTCCAAAAAAGTCTAGTGTGCAAATTGAATACCTTGTCGAATTCTACTTGGTGCCGAATTTTTTACTTGGAACTTTAACCCATTAATTATGCAAACATATTTGCGTTAAACTCAGGTTAAACCTACATATGTACGTGAAGAAATAACTTTGTATACACCTATAGACATGTGCATAACCGTCCCAGGTGAGCAATTTCAAGTTGGATACAAGAATTCGCAAGACGTGTATCGGCAGAGAAATTCCATGTTAGGTTCCTTTATATAGAAATACCACTATATTAGAACTCCATGCAGATTCTTCATAAGTTTCAATTGACATTCGTATGAATTTTGATGCGTTCGCGAGACAGAATGACCAGTTAAGCATTTTTATTTCTCAACTACATTGTCGTTTCGATCGGTAATCTCCCCCTCTCTCTCTCTCTCTCTCTCTCTCTCTCTCTCTCTCTTTCGATTGTGACTATCGTAATTGAGGAAGCACAGCCGGCAAGTACAGAAAACCGAAAAAGCTAAACCGTGTCCGATATTCGGCGCTTAAATAAAAGCGTCGCTCCGGGATTAGGGAAACGGACTCACTCTATTGCATATATGCATGAATCCCAAGGCACGCAGTGTTACTCGATCCTCGTAACGCACAAATTCTAAAATGCAATATGCCCATCAGGATCGCGAATCGCCGATACAGGATGACGCGCGCGATTGGACGAATGAAGTCGCGAACAATAACGTACTAATTACTATTATTGTATTATTATCTACGTGTCTCCGAATACAGTACGCATTGCATTGCTATAGATATATGCACATGTGCATTAGAAGCACGCTTGAGCTAACAGTGAATTGCTTCCTATATGCTAATTTCTGCAAATTTGTTATTTTCTACAATTAGAAAAAAATGTCGAATCTATTTTTATTTACAAACTTTTTATGATACAAGATTAAGATATAAAGTATACCGTTATCCATGAAAATCGCAAGAAGTATATGTCAAATAAAATAAAAGGACATTGTGAGAAATAAAAACAAAAGTCATTGCACTATCCACTATTCTTGGTATTAATAAATAATTAATAATAATGAAATATTTTCTTTGATAAATTTGAATCAGCAGTACTAGATTACAGATGCACACAAACAAATCGTCATGTGATTAAGCCATGAGAGTGACTGTAATGAATCTGAAGTGCACAGTCGGTGATATCATTTCCTAACGCAAAATTGCACAATTTAAAAAACATTAAAACGTTTTTGAAAATGTTTGGTTTTTTTTTTTACAGTTTTCAGATTGGTAAACGATATTATCGACATGTTTTATTTAGAAATCCTATATAAAAAAATTCTATACAAGCATAATAAGCATAGTCCAGTTCTTGACCAAACTGTAATGTAAAATGAATAATCTCATTGGAGAACAGAAAATAATTATTATTCAATAAAACATAACATACATTTTGTTAAACTAAATACTCTTTCTGTAGTGAACAATATTTTTATTAGTGCTTGCAGTATTTTGTAGAATTTTCATTTTCATTCCTTCAATTCAAGTTTGATGATGTGATTGATGATTTGGTTTAGTTTTGGCGAGGTAATGAAAAATGAAATTCGTGCAAGTTGAAGAATTATTTCGTGATGTTGATGTACAGTCACCACTTTCTGATTCAAATTTGAAATAGTAAATTAATGTTTGTTACGTTAGTAAGGCGAAGATGTTACTTAATGCGCATTCACCGAGAATGAACAATTGAAAATGCAGAATTTGATTGAAGCCAGTGCAGTCTGTTATCATTCACGATCACTCATCGCATAACATATCTTGCATTAACGCCTACAAATATCTTCGTAGTGAGACATCGAGTCTATTTACATATGTACATCACGTGTGTGCATCATTAGCGTCGACCACATTTGACGTTACTCGCACTATATAGCCGTTTGATCGACCTTGTGATTAGCGTGTGGCATTGGGTTAGCAATAATTCGATTAATAATTGCCAAGGCTATCTACGTCTCACTTTGCAGTTCGATTGCATGTATTATGCGTACATATGATACTGAACGTTAAGTAAAAGCGGCAACGTTATCACTTCGTATTTTGAATTCATGAAAACTTACGGAGAATCGTGGTGCAAAGAGGCGATCCAGGTTGACAGTCAGCGCCGGTCGCGGACAAATTTTGTGGGGGCACCGAAAAAATCAATTTTTGCAAAGTGACGCAATGATATATAATAGGTACCAGGTTTGCTAGACTTTAGCAAACGCCAGAGACATCTATAGAAACAATGATAATCTGACGTCGCCATTAGAAGAAATCGATAATTTGATAACATTTGCGAGGCGCTCTGTTCTTTCAATCGACTTGCTAGCACGTTGCGTGAAATGAAGTCATAAAAATCTTATAACGTATCAATCTACTTTCGACTCATGTCCATATACTTAAATGCTAACGGGTAAAATCCAGTTAAGGAATCAATGATAATATATATCGCAGGCAAAATGTTTACTTGTTCGTAATTTCAATTAATTCCTGAAATGAAAAAATTAAAAAGTTTTAAAGCTAATTTTTCCAAAAAATTAATGGTGTCATTCTAATGATCGACTGACATGCGGACATCATTGGGATTCGAGCGGAATCGAATGGAAATATTGGATAAACTTCATATATATCCTTCCGTCTCTTCTAGTCGTATATAATTGTTTATCAATCTTGTACTATCGCATCGACTCCATTGTGAATCCTTATTGACAGATATTCATGAGAGCTTTCCGATGATATCTGTATTGACAAGGCATCGTCGATTCGAGTCCAAAAATGTTGGCCTAGTTTTGGTCGATTATTTATTTTAATTAACTTTAGGGCATTATTACAAAATTTTTGGTAAAATATTTATTCATCAGAAGATTTTTTTTATAGTAAATGTTGTAAAAAGTTGTGCAAACGTAATGTGACACAAGATCCGAAAGTCAGAATGACATATTTTACTCAAGCTCATAAGGCTATCTCTGTATATATGTATATGATAAATACAACAATGTTTTCAGTACTTTCAAAATATATGCAAGTTTAGGTTGTTGAGAGAACGTCATAACATTTTGCACGCAAACGCAGAAAACAAATCACTATAAAAATTACAGAAGGTTTCTATAGTTGATGACATCAGAACATTTTGAGCTTTTTTATTGAACTTTCGAATAAAAATATTATTGATATTTTCATTAAAATATCGATTTACGGTAATTTTTCAAGAAAAATTGAGGTGACCTCAAAATTGTCTCATATCTTCAGAACTATAGAGTCGGATCATTTTTACGAAAAAAAATTCTTCCTGTATATCTATTTCAAATGAACGGTTGTACAATTTTTCGAACAGTAGAAGTTTTCGCATCTAAACGCTAAACGTAAGACATAAGATATTAGGAGTGATATTTCAAACTCAGGTATCTTCGCGAACCTAAAATGCAGGTATATATGACAAAAAACGATATGTATAATAGAAGAGGTGCGGAGAGATAGTTTTTTCATCGTTAAAATTATAGTTGGTCCGAAATGTAAAGATTGAAGGTATTTTATTATAAATATTTTACGAGGGATTTGAAAAATAAATGTATAATGTGGATATAATCTCGTATATCAATACTACTAAGTAAAGGAAGATTTTCAATATTTTTGAATTGATTATAAACTTTATTTTCTTATCTGGCTGTTTTTAATAACTAAAATTTATTCACCGAAGATGTTGCAGATACGTGATTGTAATTAATTTCATCAATAATCAATAATCAATAATCATTTATTGAAAATTTACAAAAATTGCAAATAAGAATGTTCTTCTTTGTGACCTACTGCAATTAATTCGTAGCATAAATATCAACATTTCGATAAGTTTAACGACCCAGGAGTTTCCAGTAATCCTTTCCATTTCCCCATGCGAGTTATTCCGAAACGTTAATTCCAATTCTTTTATCTCAGTTGCAGTTTTTGGTGTATAAAACGTCTAGTTTTCGCACAGGTCGGCTAATCTTTTAAAATATTGCCAGAGCGTTGCGGTTTGATTATGTCGCATGCAAAAAATAGTGGCAATTCGTTCGGAATTGCTTTCAATTTAGAATCTACTTCTTTTTCCATCGGACCCCGACTAATGGTGCCGTGGGTTCTTTTCCGTGCTAACTAACGAGCTAGTTGTAACGTTCGGTATTGCCAAAGCGCTGACGAGTTTCCGACGATGATGGATCGTCCCCGACATTATTATACTCCTCACCAGCATATTCGGCCTATTCGTTAAGGATCAAAGGAGCTACCACTAATTGTTATACCTTTGGATATATTCTGACAACTTCGCGGGAAATTTGCGAATTCGTTGAATCACGTAATTGAGAACATTTGCATATACACGCAGTTACTACGTATTAGTACGTGCCTCGTGTTGAAAACATTCTAGATACACGTTTGCAAAGAATTGCTAAGTCCCCCAATATATAGTATTATTGCTGAGGGAATGGAGGTATTTGCTAAAATAAATGAATAATGACGAAGTTTTTATTCCATCTGATGAACATTTCCGAGTGAATTCCTACGAATCAAATTAAAAATGTCCATGCAAAATTTGGTAGTAAATTCCTATTTTTAAGGTCGCAATCATGGTAAAATTTTATAGAATACAAAATCAATAATATTCGGCTATTCTGTTGAAAAAAGTTTTATGGCTAGTGACATGTGCGTTATAGAGTACATTAAATTATATTGTATCAAAGTATATTATTAAAATTTTTATTGAATTTTGTTCTGTACACATTTTGTAGGCTTTTACGTCGATATGGGGTTCCTAAATTTGGTGTTAAATACATTACATTAAATGATAAATTTTTTTTAGAAAATGGTTCCATGCAAATCCTAGAATATCCGAGAATATCCTTATCTTTAAGAACTTATTAAGGAGGTTTCAAAGTTTTGAATCAGTAAGATGGAGAAATTTACCTTACAAATTTTAAGTTTAAAATTATTGATTCATTTTTTCTATTATGCCGTTTTTCTTCCTTTATTCTTTACATTACAAAGAAGTGTACTTGTAATAATTTCTACAATAATTGACGGCAAAGACTATTGATATGAAATAGATATATAGTAGTTTCTTTATTTGACGTGATTTATGAGCTCTTACTTTTTTCGAAGAATTTTAATAAAACTGCTGAAAAACGCAATTACTTTCAATTCAGACTTTTTTTTTTAGATCGACTTTTTTTTATATCTTACAGACTTTGGACAGCCCGTAAAAATGCAATTAAATCGATTCCGTCAGTAAATTTCTTAAAGTAACAACCGTAAACAACCCAACCATTAAAACGTGGCAATTAAAAAATCTACAATTACATCAATGCTAGTTTGCCATTATGTAAAAGATATTAAAATCAACCAAAAAATCTATAAATAAAAGTTACGTTTCGGTCTATTTATTTAGTTTAAAAATAAATACTTAAAGAACTTAATTTCTCGTAAAATCAACCAATTATTTTGAGATACCTAAGTGAAATTCGTGTAAATTGCATCTTATTATATATTACTACCCTGCACAAAAGGTAGCACAAAAGACAGATTCGGAAGCAGTAACTGCGATTCTGGTGCAATTCGGAGCATCTGATGTCAGATTTGCGCCAGAATTCCAGTTTTCTGCTTCCGAATCTGTCCTTGTGCAACCCAGGGTAAATATAAATTAAGACAGAATGTGTCATGAAAGTTAGTCGCGTGGTTTAAATAATTTACAGTACTTTTAAGTGCAATAGATTTAAGCAAGCATAAATTATCTGTGAAAACAGCAACATTTTAAAATTTACTATTCAAGCAGTCAAGAATTTTCGTATCTTTATAATTGTTGTGATAGGTTCTACAAGTACGATAAAAAGCATTATATTAATTTGAAGACTGACTATTGGCGATAGGCGATTGACGAAAACACGAAGACAATGAGAGAAATAAATGCTGAAACCGCACGAGGGCTAATAATCTAGATAAACACACGACGAGACATGAAATATCTACGAATTTAATCACGAAAAAGTGTTAAAATTACATTTACAACTTATGAGATTTGCAAACCCATGCAGTCAATAACGTTAAGTACGTATGTATTTTTAAAATTTCATCATGTAGTCTTGTTTAATCGAAGGATGATAATAATTTTTTCCGTTTGAGTATAAATATTATTCCCTCTAATTGTTTTTAAACGTAATTAATTTGTTGATTCTTGTCAAGTTCCTTTATATGTTTCGGTGTATTTCTTTTTTTTCAAATTTATAGAATAGCATTAAAGGCGGGCCATCTTCCTTTTATTTCGATATTATCACTATATGCATGATTTGCACAATTATTGTCAGTTGAATATATTTGTCTTAGTGTATTATAGATGATTAATATTTCATATTGAGTACAAATAATATATCGTTCTGTGGATGGCACTTCACGGTAATATTCCGTTGTAATATTACCGTTTTTATTGTCATACGTGTCCTTTAATTAATTCGTACCCCTATACTTTATTTTTTCGCATTTAGGGTGATATTGATTCTTTTCTTTTTCATATTCTTCTTATTCTTTGTGATTATGGTTCTTTATCCCATCGTATTAAATATCTTGATTATTATTATCAACATTCACGATTTTTCGTTTTCTATAATGGATATTTATTAATCGTAATTCGTACATCTATAGTAAACAATTCTTATAATTTTCTTGATATATTTTTATCAGATATTATTGGAGTAACTGTCCTTCAATACAAAATCAGTCCACGAATGACGATCAACGTTTTCATTAATTGGACAATTGACTAGTAGTCTAAGACGACAACAAGTCAATACCATCGTCTGTAGTCTTGTTATTATAAGAGTACTGAAAAGCATAATTCACAAACTGGAATTCTGCGTAATTTTCTCATTCTCTTCAAATGTCTTGGGAAAGAAACGGAGACGTAACTTTGATAGTAAACTTGTCGTTCTTCGATAAATTAAATTTTACGTTTAGGATAATTGAAGTTCACTCTGTAGAGGCTATACAGTCCATTCGGTTCGTAATCTTGTCCCTGCGAACTTGTATAGTAGTCTTAAAAGAATCAAAAGTTCACACTCTTGTAAAGACATATATTCATATTTCGTTTCATTCAGAGTTAGCATTTTGATAATTAACACATTTATTTGTCGGTTTTTAATGAAGCATATTTTTAATATATTCCATTTTTACCATCAGTCACCAATAAATTACGAATATTATACACGTACATTATACTCTCTTCTTTATAAATAAAAATTGTAATCAAATTTTCTCTTATATACAATTCTTATATACAAGTTCAAGAACTTCTTATTGGTTCCCACTTGCGGCAGGCACTTCTGAAAGACTTTGTCTTTTTTTTTGTACGCTAATCTGTTAAGAGTAATTAGCTCTTTTGCAAATATGGTGGTGCATCATATAGTATGCTTTACAAAGCAAGGAGCTTCGTTATTATCTGCAGCAGATGAAATTAATATCTACGGGCCTTCCCGGATCTCTATCCCCTCTTCGTAATTAAGGATACTTAATTGCTGCTAAATGAAATTATGCTACTCAATATCGAATTTCACGTTCCAATTGAATTTTCGCAAATTCTCTACCTCAAATGTGTCTCAACAATCAAATGATTACTCCTATGTCGTAGATATTGATTTTTTTTAATCCTGCAAATTGATTTGCTTGCTTCTGCTTAAGATCATATCTTATAATTTCACGTACATGTTACTTTAAATTACGAAAGTCCAAATATATCTATATATAGAGGAAGTAACAAGAGTCCGTGTATGTTTGTCAGTCATTCAAATTTATATTATATATAGGATCCTTCCTTTTATAAAAACGAGCATTATATTATTTTGTATCATATTCCGTATATGAAAGTTATATGAAAGTTATCATCTGGCACACTATTGATTATGTATGTTTAATATACGAAAACGACATCCACATATGAAACAATGTTTTAGTAGTAATAACTAATTTTATAATAAAAAATAAAGACGTGAAGAATTTTAAATACGTTACTCTCAACACTCTAAACTTTGTACAATAACATTGACTGTTAAAAATGCTACGCTTACATTAATTAACTTCTCGCATCAAATATACATATACAGCAGCTGATTTAATAATATATATAATCACTCTCAAACTCGAACGTGAATGCAGAAATCCTTAATTGGGTTAGCGGACATTATTCCACATGTTTTATTTACAAGAACGAGCGCCTTAAATTTTGTATCGTAATCGATTTCTTCAACGGCATTTTTAACATTTCAAGCATTAATATTCCCAAGAATTTGTATGTTACTAATAGCATAGCTCATATTTAATTTCGTTAGCGATTTGACATCGCGAATTAATATAGCATTTAACTTATTGAAGTTATTATAATGAGCGAATAAGAAAGTTATGTCTCACCTCCTTGTAGCTGCGGTTCCCCCAGTTCGACGTAAAACAGCGCATCTTTCTCGTAAGAATCTTCCTCGATTATCTCCAGACGTATTACTTTGCTGCAGAAAAAAGTAATAATTACTTAACAATTTATTCCTATGAAAATGCGATCACTGTAAAAATGTTATATGTTTCCTTATAATAAACAATCACACACTTACACACACACAAGCGCGCGCACACGCGCGCACACACACACACACACACACACACACACACACATTTGTACTATTTATACATCAAAGTATGATTATGCGAGTATCACTATAAAAAGAATTGCTTAAGAAAATTGATTGAAGTGTAATGTAGACAAGCCGCCTTAAACAAGGACAGACTTATATGCACTATACATTGACGATTTTAAGACTTAATTATTTTAAGTATTTATTTTTACAGCGATATATTTGTATAATATTATAATGAAACGACACTATTCACAATTTTTGTGTTAGATACGTACGGATACAAAAATATCAATTATATGAACAAAATGACAAGCGAGGCGAGTCGCAGCTGCCGCCGTTTTAATATGTCACACCTACGATTGTATGAATCAATAATACAAATAAAACACGATCAGGCACTCCGATACATACGCATAAAGTTATCGTCTAAAGATACAAACGTGCTAATGTATTGTATTGTCCCGTATCTGTTATATAGGTGATTTCGTTGCCAATGTACTGATGGGTAATTAATTTTAATTGAACAATTGGCTCGCGTGAATCCTGCATAAGTGGACTTGCAAAGGGAGATATAATTCGATATGAATTTAATGACACATTAGCCGCAGTCTGCGACCCCAATGATCGATATAACAAAATTATCATAGATAATGCATTGCGATGAATATACATCGTTAATAGATTATATACATGCGCGAAAATGATATAATTATTTGGCTAGACTTGATCCCGTAGGAAATTTAAAAAATGTACATTCTTCGGATTTCCTCGCATGGAACACGTAGAATAGGACTGCAATATTCAACAAAAAAATTGCTAGTATTCTGTTGCTGATGTATGCTCACATTACGCCTCGAGCTTTAAATTGATATTGTTCTATGGGATAGAATTTAATTTAAAGTAAATGAAACCTTCCTTTTTAGGATAGAGCATAGATTAAACGATGATCGTCATCAATGATGTAGCGCAGACTTACAGCTTATAGTAGCGTAATGTTCACGACTTTTTGTACTTAAAATTAATTTTTTAAGCTTTATATAGAAGTACTCTTTGTTCAATTTAATCATCTCATATGTTTTTATTTCTACTGCGATCAATTTGTTTCATTAGCCTTTTGAAGTTGTTATTATTATATTATTACTACTATTTAGCATAGAGACCAGATAAAATGGAGAGAATCACTGGTGTCATTTTCTATAAGAGATCTATCGTCAAGATAGGTATATTTTTTCATATAATTTAAGATAGGTTCATATACATGTTATTGAATTTTATTGCACATTTTCTTCGTTATTTTCTTCTCGGATTCTCGGAAAATTGGTAATAAATTTGATAAATAAATAGTCAAGATTGTCGAATTGGGGAAAATATAAAAAGCCTACATTAAAAAGAATTGGTGAATTTATATAGGAATATGATTTTTACATAAGTAACGTTGGAACAAATCGATCAGAGATGATTCACTGTCATATTTCACGTATGATACGCCGTATTGTCGCAACTAAACGGAAATTGCACAAAAAATATTCAGAGTCGTTTGTGCGGAACGGGAAGTCTGAACTTTAAATCCAGGTGCCTCGAGCATCCATCGGATAGTTTTCAATGGAGAATGATACCATTTAGCACAGGGTGTCTCCATTTTACGGCTGAGTTTGGCACGTGTTAAGAAATGCAATTTTCTATCGTGCCTGTGGAGGTTGACTCTTGTACTAAGGTTTACATCGTCGAGAAACCACCAATAGGGTCAAGGCCGCGAACTGCCACGCGAAAAGTAATCTTCCTTCCGGCGCTCGTGTCTCTCCTGAATGCCAGCAATTCTCCGGTGAAATTTCATGCAGACAGTTTGCCTTTTCTTACCTGGAATTTCTCGCGAGATTAATATATATATATATATATATACATATATATATATATACGCCTAGTCTTCTTCAATGGAGGGGTGAAACTTGTTAAAACTTTTTACATGCCAAGGTTTCCGACAAATCGAACAGGTTCACGATACTTAACTTCCTGCACGAATCTACCAAATTAGCATCATTCTCGACACTTCTCTCTCCATCATATCGTTTTTATGATTGAAAATTAATTTCGTGCTTGCAACTTAATTAAATACGAGAAAAAAGCATATTGTACAAATTGCATAATACATAAAAGAAACGAAATAGAATCCTTGTACCATAATAAGATCTTAATGAAATTCTCGTCAATTTAAAGAATTCTTCGACATTCTCAGATAACAAAAGATGCAGAAACATGCCGAAATAACAGCATATGTGCAGCATATGACCGTCATTTCAGCATATTTCCTGCATATATTGGTCAATTTTGATATAATTTGACTTCTACAAGAATATGAAACCATTTTAGTTCAACTGACATATTGAACAATGTCTAACCTCGTCCAAGATGTATTTTTATAAACTTCGAAAATCTGCGATATTAAGTTCATTCATTCGCGAACGCTTCTGCAAAGTTTTATCTGGAATGAAACTTTTTAATCGTCCAATTCTACGAAAGAAGTAGGGACTGAGATCAAATCGTTGAAACGAAAATTTAATTCATATTTAATTTCGACCAGATGGATACTCGTTTCTTCGCACCATTTTCAATTTTACTACATTTCATACCGCAATAAAAAAATTACACGTAACTAGATAACCATCGAGGGATATTATTAGTCGATAATTGAAAAAGGAAATTATTTAATTACAACCATCTGCGTATATAATTCTATTACTTTCAACTTTTAATGACTAAAATGCTTCTTTTCGAGCCGTAGATTAATATGCCATTTGTGAGAAAAATTAAATGGAGGTAAAAGTCGGTCTATCGTAAAATCTGGAAAAGAGGAAAATTTGGTTTTCCGTATTAAATTTTTCACTGTAATCGCATTTTTGGTTCATTACTTTAAAAGGATTGGACATGTCAACTTTCCTACTGAATTAACAAAACTTCTTCAAAACGCTCATACCATGGGAGCACGCAGTCAAACTTCTCTTCTCGAAATTATTCACGGTTAATTAGGTTCTCGAATTATCATTTCGCAAAATGGTGTCTCCAATTCAGGACGTTAAAATCGTCAATTGAGAAAGAAACTCGTGCCGAGGTCGAGGTTCAATTTACATGCGCAACGGCACGATCTCAGGCGCCTTTGGTCGAGTTCGCTTTTATGACTTTTACAGTTTTACACACGTGCTTTTCATCTCAGGGAAATCCTTTTAACTTGACGACCTCCTTGAGAAATTTCTCCCAGTAGTGTCTTAATGTCACTCACGAGGCACCAGTGTGCCAACTCGAATCCTCCCTGTTGGAACCTGTCACCGCACTTTGCGTCTCGTCTAAAGTTGAACATAGTTTACACATACTAGTCGGAGAAAAATTAGGATTTATTTCAGAGAGTTTAAATTGATCGCTTTTCGATATTTTCCTAACACTCCGCCATCTATTACTCATTTTATGTAAACATTTGTAGTCTTTATTCGAACAATGTTTTCAATAAAAGTTTCTGATTTTTGAACATCACGCTTTATATTGTTTTATCATCTATATCTATAGAATTTAGTAAATTTACTCCTGGGCTGAAAACGGACCTAAAGTGACTATGCCCCATTCTTTACACAAACCCTATAGGATCAGCAGTCAGTGTTGGAGAGCTGAGTGTTAATAATGATCAATTACTAATTTAACATTTCTATATACTGCAGTTTTGGAAGTAGATCACATATTGAGTAAATTTAAAAATTTGAGAAGATTGAAGCGAAACCAGACAAAATCTTTTTAAATGCAAAATTAACTTTAAAATGGAAGGATGGACAGAAAGAAAGAAAAGTCCAAGGAAGAAATGGTCAGAAAGGTTTAAAAGAGATTTTCTTGCTTTTTTGTCTTTCTCATATATGCATATACTTGTTTCTCCGTGAATTCGTCACATGTATTATTCGTAATTTACTACGTATATTCGTAATCATGTCTGAACGTGAGCATTATACTTTACTGAAAGGAATTATTACATTCTCTCTAGATGTTTTTTATTATAACCAAATCACTTTTCTCAGTGCAGTAGACCGAGTGTCACTTAAAATTGATAATTGACAATTAATCGTTTTTGGGAATCGACAATGTTCAGATCGGATAAGACCGAGAATCATCAGAATCAAAAATCAATAATTCCTGATATCATTTCGATAAAGTCTGAAATCAACAAATTGGTACAAAAATGCAATTATTTTTATGCAATGTAAAATTGCCAGCAGTTCATTTCTCCAATAATAATGAAAAATTAACGATAAAAAGTATCATATATATCAGTAAAGCCCCAATGCCGATTAAAACACGTAAAATCAAGCTACGTCGATAAAGAACGAAAACAAACATAGGGAAGAGAAATAAGTCGCACTTGAAACGTTTTAGGATCGCGTGACGGCCATTCGCCGGAAAGCAAACGCATGCGAGTCCCAAGCCCAAGGGCAGCGTTGAATTTTAGAGGTTAGGTTCGCACCCCTTTTTTGCCAAAGATCTCGTGCAGCGCGGGTATAAATAAATTAGTAGCAGTGGTCTTTGCAAGGGCTCCCTATGCGCGAATCAGCGTCATGCGATGCGAGCTCGTCCGACAGTTGAAGCTCTTCACACTCATTTCGCATTTTCCCATGGCGCGAGCTTTTTTAAATATTGCCTTTCCGAGTTATTAGTGTGTGTTCAGTGTTTCGTACACGTGCCATTCGCAGGAAATAAATTTTCCGACGCCAGAGTCGGAAGTTCCGCTCGTGAACCCCCCCCCCCCCCCCCCCCCCCCCCCCCCCCCCCCCCCCCCCCCCCCCCCCCCCCCCCCACGCCACGCCGAACCTCCCACAGCATCCGTCACAAGAATGTAAAAGCGAGGTCCCCTTGACAATTGCTTTTTGGAGCGCGATCAATATATCGAAAAGGAATGCAACTTACGGAAGAGTAATTCGGAAGGTGTACGGCGGTAATTTATTTGCAGCGACCCTGGCTTAAAATTTTCTTGTACTACTTGAAAAGACTGGATTCCATATCATACATCTTATAATGTGTACATATTATTACGTTTATTATTCCAAAATATGAAATATTATTGAAAATATCAAATATGTGGTTCATTACGATATAACTTTTAATGTGTAATTTGTGATTTTTATAATTCTCAGATTTCCGATGGTACTCAACGTCAACTTGTACTCGATGATTGTACAATAAATCTGTCACTTACATACTATACGGAATGCAAAATTGAATTACTTCATCTAGAACGTACCTCAGGCCTGTACAGTTTGCGTAATACAGCGATAACACGTACGATATGCAATCTCAATTCGTTTATCAGGCATTTAGATTCCACTCGACTCCGTAAATGTTTCAACTTAATATTCCGCAAGGCGCGCGCTATTTTTCTGCCGCTACAAGTCCGCATTTTACGACGCCACGATGCAAAGTAATAATAACTTGACGCTTTAAAGGGACAGAAATTTCCCTTAAATGCCGGCTAAGTTGTATTAAGGGAAGATTGCGTACATCAGGGCGAAGGCAACCTCTAATGCTGCATAATGTTGCCATTACTTATATACCATCGATTCACTCCGAACAGTTGCATAGCATATATTTCTATATAGCCGTCGTCCTCATATTCCCGGTACTCACTCCTGTCCGATCTGCAGGTGTATTAAGTGTACGCGTGGTTTACACGCTACGAACTTAAGGCTTGTAAATGAATAAAAGAGGTGTCTATAATACTAGAAGGACCCTTACGTCTACACCGGCACGACAGGCTCGTGTCAATCGACTTGTACGCACGTTCGGGTAGTAAAACTCTTGTCAGAGTTCAACGTTGCGGGTGCGTCGTATCATATTTATAGAAAAAGTCTGCTTACTGCTGGTCGTATGTTTCTTTACGACATGTGACGAGCTATCGAATTCGGTAACGTTATGTTTTCTTCGAAAATTGCTGTGTTTACCCGAACGTCCATTATCTTCCAGACGTGAATACAGGATTTCACTTCGAAGTAATGACACTTTCTACCCAAAGGTTTAGTGAACTTACTCATAGTATACTACACGAACTTTGAGAAATATATTTATCTTTTATGAAGACATTCCTTTGTCAAAAGTAAATTTTCATTACATTGCAAACGTTTTGAAAATGTAACCAAAATGTATCAAAAAAGTTATGTAGAAACCCTGACAAATGTATGAAGAATGTACAAATCTCACTTAAAATTTCGTTTGCGTGTACGTGAACTGTAACATAAGAGTGATTTCGAAACGTAAATCTTTCGTATTGCATGTCGACGCAGTTACGGTAATAGTTGAAATTTTAAACAATCGTTATTTATTTATGCTATATTTAAAAATTTCTCGTATTGCTCAAACTGACTGCGAAAACAGAATTGCAAAATTCAAAATGGCGGATCCGATAGGCAATAATAATTTTGAAAAATTGATTCGATCCATTAAATGACGCCAGTTTCTGCCAATTTTTCTGGCCTCTGTAATACAAGTAAGGAAATCCAGAACAAATATCTATATATATATATAAACTGTAATCATTGTCCACCAGGGATTCCGCATTGAGTAATTTCGTATACGGACTTTTCGTATCCGTTTTCAGATTCAAATACAGCGATCCTAATAATTCCAGAGTAACACTAGATCAATTAGAAAGTCTTCCGCTATATTTGCTTTGTATAGATTTTTGAAATTCTGACTTCAAAAGTTTGAGATTCACTTCCAAGGACCTCGAGTATCATGGGTAATATTTTTTTTTGAAACTGTATATTTTTTTACCACTATAGTGACTATACCTGCCTAAAAGTTAACGGGCGTAAATTCTCGTCTTTTACGGATAAATATAAGATTTTTTTTTCAATATTTATAGCCATTAGCTGGATGGCATTCATATCCTTGTTATAAATTCATTATCATTATTCATGAAATATTCAAGCGTTCTTTTGTCTTTGCTTTGTATACTTCCTACTAAAAGAAAATGTATTGAAATGGATTCAGCACAGTCAAAAATCAAATTATAAATACTTTAGTGTATTCTTATGCATATAAAAATACGCATATATATAATATCTATGAATTATTAAATTTTATGTTTTTCAATTCATATTAATCCATAGATTTTGGATGGAAATATTAGAAAAAATATTTTTAAATTTGAATTGGAACGTATTGAATCATTTTAATACATTTTTGTTTAAATAACAATTATGATTCGCATGCAATATTGGAAAAAATTGTAGCATCAATCAATAACGCAACTACATTGCGCAGTTGAAGAAACAGATGACTTCAAAATGTATTTTGGTCTATCAGATAAAAATAAATCTAGAATATAATAATTAATTTTTTATTACGATTCATCGATTCTATTTTATCTATTAATTTGTGATTATACAAATAGTATAACCAATGGAGACTTTAAAAAATAAAAAATTAACTTGTATTATTTCGTACGTAATATGAATTCGTCGCGAAAAAACAATTTAACAAAACAGTCAACTTTCACGTTTTTCACTTTTTCTCGATAAATTTGCATTACATTCACGCGTATTTAACCAGACTTTTCCTATTTTTTTTTTTTTTTTTTTTTTTTTTTTTTTTTTTTTTTTTTTTTTTTTTTTTTTTTTTTTTTTCTTTTTTTTTTTTTTTTTTTTTTTTTTTTTTTTTTATATAATATACTGTACCGGGTTGCATTCAAGTCGTTTCGGATTATGAATTATGGATTTATGGCTGTGGCTTATATAAATACGGTGGTTTATCAATACGAGACTAATGTAATTTCACGGATTCCTCAAAATGCAGAATTTCTGCCTTTTAGTCGGCTATTGGTTCGCATACTACAATATGGAAATTCATGGCAGATATTGCTCATAAAGTATACTAGGGCGGAGGCAATGGTAAAATTAAAAACACTCAGGCTGAATTGAATGCATACATCCCATGCATACTATTGCCATTAAATATGAATAGTCATGGAAGGATTCAATATGCGATCCGCTAAGGAATGATTAAAATAATTGCTTTTACTCGGTCGTATACAGTAATTCTTTGTCTATATTCGAGTTTTAATATTAGTAAGTAATAAGTTAAGAATTTAATCTATATTTTCACTTCTCTTTATAATATGAATTATCACTTCGACCTATACCGTAGGCTGCATCGAAGTATTGATCTTGGTCACTCAAACAAACAAAAAATTGCAAAAAATATTTTTTTTATCAAAAGTTCGCGTTCCGTTAGATTTAGTTTCATGATGAAATTTAACTATAGCAACCTGATATTATAGATTTTACAAATATTTCTTCGATAAAAAGTGATATGAAAAATGAGTCTGTAAAATACCGATTGCAATATTCCGCATTATTAAAAAAAAAAAAAAAATACTTTTCAGTATGCCTTTAATCTGACATAAATAATTCAATATTGAATACATTACCAGGTATTATTTTTTTATTTTACAATTAAAATTTTATAAGCAGTTGTAAAGTTTTAAACAATTTTTCATGAACATTACCAGATAAAGAAAAATAACACTTTTCTCAATTTATGAACGACGATATATTTAAAATGTCTTTATTATTATCAAAGATAATAAAGAATATAATTTTTGTTTTTTTCTTAAGCCAGTCTTCATTTTTATCTTTGTAACTTTATCAATTCTTAATTTTACAATTTTGTGTCAAGTTTTAAATTTTATTAATTTGTCAATTTTGCGTGTTTCGACAGCACTATTTATTGGTTAGTGTTAAACAAATTGAAAAATTAACAAATTTTCATGCCTTTGCTCATTTTAACAATCTTGAAAAATTATTATATTCTATTTTCTTTCCTTTTGCCCTTTTTCACAAAAAAAAGCATCGTTTCTCTTCGTGTGCGCATGCGTACTGGGCAAACCGTGACGATTCCAGCATGGCGCTGTCTAGCTGCTAGCACGGGAGTGGCATGGCAATTTCCATTTCTACCAGGGTGTTTTCAAATAGGTTTGTACTAAAACAATTTGGATGATTATACTTTGTTTTATATAGTTCATTTTGTTTTTATTAATTCAATTCTTTTACATTTTCATTGTCACTGTATGGTTCTTTGTTTTTGTCAATTTTCATTAACATCATTTCTGTAGCTGTTTTATCTGTGTCTATTTTATAATAGAACCATAAATGATGCATTTATAATTACATAGCCAAACACACAAGCCAACTACAGCCAATATACAACGTTTGTTTTATTTAACTTTTTCACTTAATTTCTTCAATCTTTCTCACGTATACTTATTTCGATTAGAAAATTATACAGGCCGAAGTATATGGTATTGCTGGTTGAAAATATTGGTAACTTTTTCACTGAATTTCTCCAATCTTTCTCTCATATATTTTTTTTTAATTAGAAAATTATATGGGCCAAAGTATGGGGTGTCACTGGGTGAAACATTTGCTAATGTCATGAAAGTGTTTGTGTAATTGTTTATCCTATAATTTTTCCCATACGTTTTCCCATACTTTTACCCCATACTTTCTCCCAGTGTGAAAATTTTTGCGCGGGCTTGTTGTAACATCTATGAACATATTATTCAATAATAATGCCCCTCATAAATTATAAATAAAATACTTTACGGTTGGTTCTAATTAAATTTCACTTTACATTAAAGTGAGTCGGAGAATTTACACTCCAAACAGAGTGAAAATTCACTCCTTTAAATGAGTAGCTCAATTATCACTCTCTATGGAGTGAAATCTCACACCAATAAATTTAGAGAGTATGCTTTTAAAATAAAACAAACTATATATTCTTCAACGATTATAACAGTGTAGGTAATATATGTGAAAAAATTAATTAACATATCTAGGGTTAATAGAGTGAAAAGATTTAATTGAAATTTAAACTTGTGTAAACATTCGTTGTGTCTCTATCTCTCAGCGACGCTAAGTGAACGATTAGCGATCAGTAGATAACGACTATATGGACCTGTCCCAAGAGATAACATGACAGTTTTTTCCTAATTTATCTAGGCCCTGATTCTCGAATGAAAGCCACAGCACCCAGTGGACTTGAAAGAAAATCGATGAATCTGCGCGATTTTCACTCGTGTTTTACAGTTTTATAAACGAAAACCTAATTTAATAATCAATACTTCATAGATTAACTGACAATTAATTATGTATACGTTGAAAATCACTTATGAGCATTCTTCGCTAATTCAAGCTTAAAAGTGTAAACACACACTTTCAAATAGATCGAATTGCTTCGAATAGTCCGACACTTCAAATATTGCTTGTAAAATTGCTTTTTCTTATAATTAACTGTATTCAATAAATAGTATATATGCACTGTTTGAACCACAAGATGTCATTTAAAATAATTCATATTGATGTACAGATTGACGTAACACGCATGTAAATTCGTTTTAAAACCCTTAAACGAGAAAGAATAATACTAGACCACACAGAAGGAAGATTTTTTTATTACTCGAGCCACGTCTATAGGTCGCGGTTTTGACAAATCGAATCGACAATGCTAGAATTTCAGAATATCGATTGGTACGTGGATGAACTCTGTGCACGACAACCCGAGTTAAAATTAATTTTGTAATCGCAGTGCAATTTGTCATGTATGACTGTGACAAATTGTAACTATACGGAGCACTCGCATCGCGTTTGGATTCAATGTTATATGATCCGAACAAAATGAATGCGACAAAACTATTTTTCACTGAACAAAATGGACGAGTATTGATCGAATAGATGTATTTCAATAACATTCACAATCGCGATGACTTGTGAATATGTATTTTTTGAAATACTTAATCATCTATCAAACCATTAAACTATTTTGCCAACGTGTACTCTTCAACTTTTATAATATATTTGGGCTCTTTGTAAATAGTAAAATCAAATTTTGAAAATATTAAGAAATAATCATCATGAAAATTGAAAATTTTTGAATAATACGTACACTTAAGAATCATTTGTGTTATCCAGCTGCCCAAAAAATTATATATGTAAATAAAATTTTTAACCTGAGAATGTATTTTACAATCTATCTTATGAAAGAATAAGTTTGAGGTGTATTTCCAAACCTATACCAAACGGGTGATCTTTTATATCCAATTTATAGTGTATATATTTGTCACATGCAAAGTAAAGTAGTATACAATAATGTTAGTCTATAATGGATTCTTATTGAAATTATATACCTATGTGCTTATTAGAATATCTCGTAAACCCCTAGTTGCATATTATAGCCTATACATAGTAAGGCTTAGTTATAATTGGGAGTAACTAGCCTAGACGGATCGCTGCAAATAGTGACATGGGCAGTTCTACGAACCTATTGGATCGCATACTGTTAAAATTTAACGACAATCGCTGTAACTTGAAATATTCTCTGATGTAAGTCATGTATTTTAAATTTAAAAGCAAGACTGCATTCTAATGAAAGTATGTTTCCCCGAAGATATAGGTTAAATAATCTGTCAAGACGTATATCCATTTAATATTAATTAATTCATCCATTCTTTATATTTTCACAGATGTGATTATTTATTTCTTATGTCTATAAAAAATAAGTACTTATTAAGTTGTTAAAAAGTCATTTTTCTTGAATAATGAAAAATACAGTACCATTAACCATTAAATTTTATGATTTTCAAAATTTTGTATGTGTCCAATAAAAACTATTATGTGATAAGTAAGTGCCATATGTTAAAACTATTTCTCAAAAACCAAGGATTATAAGCATAATCAACGGTAAAATAGTTGTATTTGTTAATAGCATAATTTCATATAAATGCTTTTATCGCTGACATAATTTTTTAATGATTTGTAAGTAAGAAAATATAATTTATGACACATCTGCAGCCATGCGCCATGTATTTTTGAATCATTGCAATTAATGAGTTGATGGTAATGAACCACTTATGCTTATCGTTTATCGCTTGATGTATACAGAATTACTTCATACTAGTGTAACGGGCATAACAGTACAATTTGCAATTATGGAATGTGTCACTTTGCAGATGACGTTATTCTAATTATAATTGCGGTATAGTCGAGCAATTCGAAGTATGCGCAATCAGTGCACCGTGAATTGTTCGCTCGCATCTTATTAATGCATTGTTGTCATTTTCGATATCGTTCAGAAATACGTCGGTATTGTATTTGTCTCGGTACAGTCTGTCTTTATAGGTGCTAAATTCAAATTATCATGATAATTTATTATTTAATAAATAATGCATTACGATAATAATGCATTATTTCGAAATAGTACACCTTTGCTAAAGCAAGCAAAACGATTCTTTTCTTCTAGATGTGAATAATTTTCCAGATATAGACGATAAAATAGAGCTGCAACAGTTTTATAAATTTGGAATTTAATCTTCTTTGACAACATTTTTAAACAATTTACCTAATACTATGTTTATTAAAGTACCGAAATTAATGTGTTTACGTCATGAACAATCTTCATACGAGCATGGTATGTTTGCACACACATGGCATGTTCCGCTTTTGAAAGCAAGACCTCTTAAATCTTCTTGCGGTAACAATGCATTCCAAATGTTGCGCGAAGTCCTTGGATAATTAATTTCGCTACGCGAATCATCTGATTAATTGATGTCCTCTATTTCCTTTTGGTAAAACCCCGTAATAACGGAATACCTATGATAATGACGTGTGTGTGTGTGTGTGTGTGTGTATCGCTCCTACTATGCAGACCACTGTAATGAACAACGCTGCCATTGCCACTCTCTTTCTACCTGCCTTCTATCATTCTAGCTAATTTTCGGTAATTCTCGCCAACGCTTCGTTCACCGGTCATTAATCATTCTATAGAGTGATTCACCATCTATTTATGATAGGTCTGCACCATAATCAAATATTATTCGAATATCCATGCGAAGGAGTTTCAGAGTTATTGCCGAACAATGCGGAAAACTTGGTCCGAAGTTGAATACCAATAAGGACATACGATAAAACTGGAGATCAAAATTTCACGTTATTCCATTTTTCAAATTATCGACTCAGAATTTTTACAACTGTTTGTGAAATAAATTTTATTTCCCATGGATCTTTCCTTCCTATATTTAGTTTAAATCTTTTATTAATGTAGTTGTATTTTATTTCTTAACTTCTTTCAATGACACGTTAATTTCTTTTAAGTTCAGGAGTCTTTAGTTCTGTAAATATATTGTCAAACAACAATCGCTTATCCTCACTCACGTACTTGACCATTGAAAGCAAATCTTTTGTTTTTTCCTGTGATAGACCTACAAGAGCGACTGTATGTATAGGGGTATATAAGTCAACTTGTGATACAATGAGTATCAATTTCGTTTTTCTTCTTTTTTGTCAGAGGCAACATAGGAACACAGTATGCGTAATCCAGAAGAAAAGAAAATATATAATTATTTACTTATGTATTAGCAACATAGTAAGAAGGGCGTTAAGTAATCCATTAAGAAACCCAAAAGGCAAAAGCTAAAGCGGAACTGCTATTTCGAATTAAAGGCTGCTACATTCTTTTCCATTGCTGCAAGAATAAAAATTTATTCGCTTCATCGGTAATAAAAAGATGCCTTTTTTATAATAACACAATGGACTGGTTGAACGATAACCTCACAGTGTCAAAACCCGTCTTTATTGCCTTTAATAAATAAATAATGTACCATTTTGATAATTAATATTTATGTATGGATATATCTATTCTCATGTAGCCATTGCAAATTAAAGTATTTCTACGAAAATAAATGAATCTATGTAATTTTGCTGTATATCAATGCACTGATTTACCTGGAATCAGATGTATAGCATTGACTTTTGTTCAATATTAGAGCCTTTCTACGAATGTAAAAGAAAGAAAACATCCAGGAATTATGTTGCCTCAATGTCTAAATGTACGATTCGTACTTTTCTAAAATTAATAATATGTTTCATAAATTAATTATTCAGTTGAGTAGTTAGAGTTCATCGATTTTTCATTAAAAATTGCTAACTCATTCACTATAAAGTTTTAAACTTATATGAAAAAGATATAAAATGACAAATTATTGTTTCTGAAAATCCTATTGTCGTATTGAGTAACTTAAGCGCTTAGAGAATGTTAATTCAAAATAGGAAGTCGCATCGTTTCATGAAAACATCAACCATAACAATTCGTCCAAGGACGTTGATACTTGACATGAAATTTACAAATGTAATCTCCTTGGAAATGTTTTGCAATTCATCGCATCCTACAATGTTTCAAAATTACTACAACGTCAAAAAGCATACCTGAAAGGTTACTTTGTAAAAAGTATTACATATCATGTTTCGGGTATATAACAAACCCAAAGGAACGTTTTTTGGTCATCTGCATCAACGACGTTGCAATTTGCACAGAAAAGTTTCACAATTTCGCAAGGACGTTACAATGTAATCTTTTTGGAAGCATTGTGAACACAATATTCATGAAAGATTTCAAAATAACTATAACGCGCGTTTATCTTACTATTGTAATTTTCCAGGTAACATTGAAAGTGTCACGTTTTGTAGACTGTGAAAGAATACAAACGACACAAACCAAGCGTTACTTGGAGTGCATGGTCGAAAGTGAAATTGCGCAGCAATTTATATAAGATAGATTCATCTTTTGCGATACTTCTGCTAACTCCTTAAGTCGAACACTTGACATTGAGAGGAAAGCAGACATTAGGTTTTCTTTATTAGTATTGCGTGAACCGTACATAATAAGTGGAACTGAAAAAAATATAGAAAGTTTTAGAGGTGTCAGTACAGTTAATAATAATGCAATAAATTAAAAAAAAAAAAATCTTTTAATTTTCGACTTTCTCGAATAACCTCGAAAAATAATCATTTTTCGAATTTCATTTAAAAATTCAATAGGTATATGAAAACAATTTCATAACACACCCGAAAATATAAAATGTATTTGAGGGGGCTAAAATATCACGTTTTTACGGTACTTCGTTTAACGATATCCACTACACTATTACAGCAATATCCCGATATGCTTTTATTTGAAAAAAACAAACAAACAAATAATTAAAGCAGTTCTCTCTCAGATCAATATCGAGGCAAAAACATAGTTCAAGAAAGAAAGTAACCAATAAAAGAAAGAACAACACATAACTCTCGTCTGTATTACCCGAGACGCCGCGTCGCTCATGACGTGAAGCCCGAACTTATCGTTTTTCGCGTATATGGGCGAACTCATCCGATATTCAAGGAGTAAAAAGATCGTTAGGGAACCAACGCTCGTGGAACTATCCGAAGGCGGCGATAATAGCGCGATAACGGCATAAATATAACGGCGATCGCGGTACATTTATTTTATTTTACGCGCCACGAACTGCGACACGACCCGAGAAACTTTTTCAGGCGCCATGAAGAGATAAGCGACGCTGATATAAATACGGAAAGTGATTATGTCGCATATTAGTACGAGACGAATCTTTCATATTATAGTCATAACTCTCCGTGCAACCCGTAACTTTTAGAATGATAAATAATTTTATCGCGGAGATAAATACACTTAACGTCTGCTTTTTAAAAATGCGCGAATATAATTCTTGTTTTCCTCTCATATTCCTACCTGCAATTCCTGGGAAAGCTTTCTTACACACTTACCGTAATATCGTGTCGATAAATAATTATAACTTTCGTCAATACAAAGTCATTTTCATTTTCAATTCCGAATTTTTGCTTAATTAAATTCGTAGTTCATTTAAATATTTGTTTATCCCATTGCATTTCGGTAGAAAGTTTAATAACCTTTTTTTTTTATCAAATTATGATCTTAAAATACAATTTCGCTTTTTAATATCGTAATTACCATCACTAATTAGCAAAACATACATAATAAAAACGAATTTATTAAAAGATTGATAAAGAGATGCAAATAAAATGGTGTAGATATATAGGAAATGGAGAAAAGAGAATACTTATAGGGATGAGAGGTAAGCGCGAAAAATGAAAAAGAAATATAGTAGATAAGATATAATGAGAAGATTAAGTAAGAAGAATAAAGAAGTGCAACAGTAGAAAAGACAAAGAACTATATATTGTACAGTCCTGATAAAATCCAAGGTACAATGACTTCAGGGAAATAAACATACAAAAGGAGGGAACGAAGAAAAAGGATGGAAACACGGAAATACGCATAAGAACAATAAATATCGGATGAACGAGGAATGGACCTGTGAATTATGGTAATAAAAATGTGTAAGCTTTGGGACTGTATAAATGCAGAGCGAATGGAAAGACAGAATAAGGAGGTATATGATATATTGGATGAAAATGTAGAGAGATATTATCGAAGAAAGACATTAAATGAGAGATGAGATGGAAGCAGAGATGAAAAATGAGTGGAAGTATATAATATCATTGCAACGAACCATTAAGAGCGTAATTGTACACGAAAGTTTTATTGTTAGAGAATATAAATTAGGTTAAGATATGCAACCGGAAATTTATTCTCCAATGACAGTTGTCAGGAAGGAGGCCAGAAGCCATTGTAAGTAACGTCTACGAGCAAGTACTAATAAAATCACTACTCTTCTATAATGATAATAAAAATATGCATTCTTATTAAAATTTGTGACAAAATGGATCATATTTGTTTTAGGAAACTATCTTTTTTTTATTCCAACAAAATATGCCTTCAGTTCTATTACTTGGCTTTAATCACTGAAAATCAGGCTTTTGTTATATCCTGTCCTTATCAAACAATGATCAAGTACCAAGTAAATAAGGTTTGTTCTACTCATCGTCCAGTTCTACTTACGCATTTAAAATATGAAAATAACTCGTAACTTTTCGAGAATTCGCCCGTATTATTTTCACGACTCACTTATTACATTTAAATATCAATATATTATTTATTTCTACATTTAATCGCTTTAAATATAAGAAAAGTTTTCAGCATAAGCCTATTATTCACGAAACCGGTTTTAAAGACAGTTTTGAGACAGAACGGCTGAGGTAAAACCGTTTCACTACTTATTCGGATTGGGTGTTCTTTAATTTTTTACCAAACGGTACAATATTTTTTAAAGTGTCACGAGAAGGCAATGCGCGTACTGCGTCCACAGTGCTAGATTCATCGTAAGATTGCGTCGGATAAGTTGATTTAAACCATTTTCTTCTCTTTGGTGTAAAAGATTTTGATGTACTTTTAAGAGTGGCCTGTTTTCGTGGAGATTGTAACGGAATTGGAAAATCGATAGTGGAGACCGTAAAATGCTCGGTGGTACACCCACTCCCTTGGAGTACAAAAGCTGCAGAGACGTTTCGTTGCGCTTCTTTCCTTTTTCGGAAAATTCTTTTTGTAAGTTTTTCGCTGACACTGGTGTTAATTTTCTCCCCAACAAGATTGGAAATTGGCAGGTAGCACGTCCTATTTTTCTCCGAAACCTTAAGTGAAGAACGTCGTGTCTAGGTCTCAATCGTTATAACTTTTTTTCTAATACACTTTAGTACATTCTTTTAAAACTATTTCACTTTCTTGAAGTTTCTTTTGTAAGAATAAAATAGTATACATCAACCAGTTAATAATTTTTTCGTACGTATTTACCAATTAAATAAATTTACGTTTATAGTACGATATAAAATACCAAATGAAAACTAAATCCATTACGTAATTTTAAAAGTTTTTTAAAGGTTGAGACCTAGACACGACGTTCTTCACATTGCTCTTGCAATACCAATCAAAATTGTACTTATACGATAGCGCTTACAAGATGATGACTCGTATCTTATATGCACACACCAATGTTTGCTTGAAATTACTGTAGGTATCCGTGCGGTTTTCCCTTGTTTACCTACAATTCTCATGTCACTAATTGTCGACGAGATACTGTCATTGTATCAAAGTAAACGTGTAAATTGCTCAATTTGGTTGAACACGCTCGGTTATTAGTTTGAATGTATATTTTACTATAAGCAGTGAATTTTTTTACATGCAAATAGAGTTCGAGTGTCACTTGCAATTCTTATAACTGTCTAGAATAGTTTAATTAAAGAACTATACATACTTATGTATTTCATTAAAAAGCCATGTCCTGATGATACTTTCACACATTATAACGCAATGAAATCTCTCCATATATTTCTCGAAGCGTAGAAATTCTCACCATACTTTTCGAGAAGGCAGATATAACTATATGTCGTATTCTTTTAGTATCACATATAAAAGTTTCCCAATTTTTCTTTATGAATTTAAAAGGGTCGTTCGCAGAAATAACTCGAAAATTCAGAAAATGGTGTTATTATGTAAAACCAAGATTAAGTCAGTGGAGATGATTTCTGTATCTATATATGCTTCAAATGAGGAATAAAATATAACTTTTTTCCGGATTCGAAACTTTTTTTGCATTCCTTGTTCATTGAGTAAAATTGTTTAATAATAAAATGAGGATATGCCTCAGTAATTTGCAACATGAATTTGCTATTATGCGTCTTATATATTGACGTGCTTCCTGACACGAACTGACTCCAGTGAATTGCATTGCATCGGGATATTAATGCCACATCTTATACTGAAAACGCATATTCGCTGGAGTCAACCCACAAAAGAGTGTACTATACAGATTGTTTTAAGGAACTTGATACCCGAAAATCATGTCTTCATAAAAAAGTAATACTTATCAAAAATTAATATTATTAAGGGTATATCGTTGATCAGAAAAAGAATTTTTGTTCCAAAACAAAACTAGTTAAAATCATTTACTTAACAAATTTTATCCACAATAATTGAACTTTCTTTCTTAACAAAAAAAGTTAAATCGTATTTTAATAAATTATATCATTTGAAATTAAAACAAACGCTCTATACGACAAAATTATCTAAATGGTGTGTTTCAATATTGTAGCTTTTTGAAATTTTCTCAAATAGTCCCAATACCGTTTTGTATGTAATATTATTCCCGTATTTAGCGTTGAATATTAATTAGTGTCGCACTTATATGAACTTTATTGTTGGGTCTGTCATATCGCAGTTACTCAACATTTTTCTGATAACAAAAAATCATATATTATAATACTAAAAATGTCAGTCATGCTCAGTGTCATGATTGATCATGAGGATTAGTTACTACTTTTATAAATTATAATTAGCCTGAATAGTAATAATAATCAAGGTCTTTGTTTTGGTAATATCCGTTATTGCAGTGACGTTGACTATAACAGATAATTAGGGTTATCCTGACGATTTTTCAAATAATGAACTAGAAATCCAGTTTTGAGCTATGGTCCTTCAGCTTTCATGGTTTTTCGGACATCTTCACAAAGATATAGTACTACATTGTCACACATAGCTATTATGTGCCGACAGAGCTGTCGAAGTGATATGGTTAGGATAAACATTCATCTCCACCGTTACTAAAAACTTGAAGCTATTACGATTTACTTACGTACTATTAAATGGCCAGGTATATTATATACCAGCTTAGAGCAAGATTTACTGGTTGTTAGCAGAACCCTTGTTTGCGCCTTTATTAAAATTGCATTATCTCTGTTATATTATAAAACAGAGTTACAATATTAGCTTCTCCTACATTTAAAGAAGCCAAAGAAAAATAGACATACTGACATGTGCGTCGTCAAGAGTTAAATAGTCTACCGCCCCCACATGTCTGCACATCAGAGTAAGTTTTTTTTCTTTCTTTTGTAATTTTATACTTGTTATTTCTTGTCTGTGATTTTAAAATGTCACATCGTTCAGAAAGTTCAGTACGCTTCTGGGACAGATTTATGGCCTTTGATATGTTGTGTCAAAGTTCCCATTATATGTCATATGTAACGTTGCACTTCAGAAAGCCGAGATTCACAATTAACTAGATTTTAATCTAAAAATATTAATCCAGCAGTCACAAAACTTTAAAAAATTTCGTTACTACGTCGGGACAACAATCCTCAAAGTTTTGAGAGTCTTATGTTGGCCTAGTTTGACAACTTTGGTATAAGCCATTTTTTGTATTGTTTGGAAAAACGAATCACGCTTTGTGAAATGTATTCGAGTCTCTCCTGTATTGCACTTAAGATAGCGTGCTACTAAAAAGCCAACTATACAAAACGAAATTGAATCAAGTATAGATCTAAAAAGTTGCTGGTTCTTTGCAATTTCCTAACTACAAGGAGCAACTGACCCAGTTAAAGTTAGGAAAGCTAACAACTAATTTTGAATACGTCATTTGTAAATTGACACCTATTTGGAATGCATTAAACATCGGAGCAGCCAATAAACAATGCTTACTCCAATAACTCTGTATACTCCGAAAAGTCGTAAATTTTGCATTTCATGGTAGCATGCTGGTCTCAACTCCGCATGCCTGGGTTTCGTGCACGTCTTTCGAAAAATGTGCCGTATCCGTGTACCGTGTACCAATAATGCTCTCAAGTTGCCCGTGTAGTGCAAGGTGCAAGCAGGGATTCTCAGTCGGCACACGGGGTTAAAGGCGTCCAGGGGCGCTTGACGGCTTCGAGACGAGGGTCGATCGATTTGACGTGCGTAGAAACTTAAACGGATGCTCTAATGCTATTTATAACGAGACTCCTTCAGCGGTTCTCACATTCGGGGAAGACCCGGTCCACCGAAAGTACGACGTCTATTCTAGAATCTCGGTCAAAGTCTTGCTTTTCATGCGGCAAAAGTTGGGGAATATATAAGATTGGTACATCTTCCCTTTCCGGGGACATCTTAGGCGTTATTTTCCGAGCGAGGGAGACCTGCGAAAGTCACATTTATACCTCCGATTCTTTTACGGCACCGGGATCCACGTCGTTAAACTAAGTGTGTATCCGAACAGTAACTAATATAGAACAAAGCCATAAAAATGCAATGATTGTAATTAAATACCTCTTGTCGTTCGTGAGGTATTTGTCCATTAAACGAGATTGGGACATAAATTTCTAGCACGCGATATTAGCAGTTTAATTTAAAAATACCCTTCAGGGAGCTTTTCAAGTACTTTTTTATTCTGGCGCGTCTACGTGGCATTTGTACTTGCCGGCCGTTTTGAAATGTTTCAAATATATGTGGTAATATATGAAACCAGCTACGCAGACTTACTATACATTTTCCAGGCATAAAAAGTAAAGGAATACAAGATTGGAAGAAACAGTTTAGTCGTCTTTATTTTTAAAATATATTCACTAAACGGGATATAAATATAATCCGCAGTACAGCTGGCACGATGACACCGGTTGACATTGAGGACTAGACAGATTCGAGCATACACGTGGCTCCATGCAGGCTAGCTAATGATAGTACAAAATACAAGCGTAACCTTGGCGTGATAATGCTAATTGAAACTTTTGAATGTTTACAAGATATCCGAGCCGGTATCACGAAGTTACACGAAGCAACATTATAAATTAATTCCTCATTTATCAAACATGTTTAAATTTTTGTTAAAATGTTGACTCAATTCCTAAATTATATGTATAATAGAGAAGAGGTCGGATCAACATTTAGATAAATGGTTAAATCAATATTGCTGAGTTCCAATTATCAGCTCCGGTTTTAAATTTGACTTCGAAACTAATTATGCAGAATTTAATCGAGTATCACTTGCCAACTCCGACGCTAGACAGAACCTCCTCCCATTATATATTTTCTTTAATGCAGTAGTTCATAATGAGTCAGTACTTTTTATACCTAAAGTCTTAATAATTAATCAAATAAGATCGAACTTTAAATGTTATCATTTCATCGTTGTCTTTGCCCATATCGTTGTCTTTGTCCATATCAGATCACAGATCGACAAAATCAATTTAGATCCACAGTTAGCAGTATTAACGATAAATATGCATTAATCTGGTTACAGATTGGTTTAGTTTTTATTTCATGTCAACCAATAATTTATAAAGGTACCCGCTAAACGTTCCGTCACCGAGAAGTTTCAGTGACGTTTCAAATCAAATTTTTCAGTTATGAGATACAATTTTCTTATTTTTTTTTATTTTTTTTTTTTTTTCTTCTTATTTGTGAGATCATAAGGCGGATTTTCGATTTAAAAATTACGTTTGAAACATTTCTGAATTAGGACATTTACGGGAAACATTACAGGAACTTCACTGAGACGAAACATTTAGTGGGTAAGGTCTGAAACCACATCCAGTATATCATTACATCAATTTCAAAAATTGAATGCGTTTAGAATAAAGTTAAAAATCTTAAGTTGACATCATAAGAATTAAATTTTCAATGGATAATCTTGGATCGTTAAAAGCCTAAAAATTATACATACTTGTTGCGCTTTAAAATTATAAATTACATTATTATTCGAGACAAATAATCAAGCAATAAATATACTGTAATCTATACATAACTTATATACGTATATAGAATAATAGGATGTTCCGAGTCCAGAAATTTGTGTATTGTAAGGTACGACGAAATTAGATCGTAATTTGCGATCGATTATTTCTCGAGATAATTTAATGTTATAGAACATTGTTCCATTATCTAATTGCAACGAGTTGTCAATTCCTGTCCACTAATTTTACTATAATTAAAACCATATACTTCATCAAGACCATTGTATTAAAATTACGTATAATCCATACACCTACACGTACGTATATACATATATATATTTTCTTTCGGTTATATAATCATTTAGGATTGTATATTTCACTACATATAATTACAATTTTAAGGATAACTTTAAAAAAAAGCAACAATTGTAATAAATTTGATGTATATATTACATAGGCATATAGTCATCATAAATGACTTTATTATTTATCGCTTAATACATATTGAACGAGGTGTGATGTTTAAATACTATCAATTATTGATTTATCGTACATATAACATATAATTCATCATGGTATATATATTGTACCAATATCTGGATATGTGCAAACATCTTTAAGCACGTGTAAACAGTTGTGATATATTATTTTAGGGTTGTACAGGGCGGACGGTGTTAATTGGGCTTCCAAAAATGGATTCTAATTGGTATATGTATACATAGAGATCAAAGTAATAAACAGACTACCCTATCATAATCTAATTTAACCTTATCGCACAAGTTAATTTGTATGTAATCATTAATTTACCATTTTTGTAAAAATTATTATGCCATTTAAAAAAAAAATGGTTATATGCATATTTATCTTGTAAACATTAGTGTTTTATAAAAATGCAATGATGAAATTAAATCATTGATGGACGACATTATGCATCTTTTAAAAGTATATTCCCGCACACATTTAATCTTATTTTCTGATAAATGGTCGTTTTAATGTCAGAAAAATACGTAAATAGATATTAATCCATAATGAAACATTGTATAAAAACCATTCATCATATAACTTTTCGAGCTTCATATACGCCGAGTTACTACCACCAATGATTTATTAACTTACAATCAAACGTTATTTCAGTATACCATCCCAGGCGTGTATATGTACATACATATTCTTTTAAAATACATGTTAATATACACTTCAAATAAATATAAATTGATATAGGATAGTTATATATAAAGTATTATAATAGAGAGTAAATATGAAAAATGGTTGACAAAAGATTCCTATACATTCTTTAAAATTCTTATAAATATAAATTTGATTGCATGAGAGACTTCTGTAAAAATGAATGTGTATAAGATATAAACCAATATCTGATAAATAATTAATATCATAACTTATTCCATGAAATAACAGCATTAAAACCTATACTATAATGTTCATTTGTTGAATACCGATTTGGAATACTAAAGTAATATATTTAGCTATGAAATTATAATTATTTTATTAACCAATTTGCATTACATCCCACTGCTAATGAATTAAAATTGATTTGATAAATATTACTTAGCGATTTGTCGCATTTTATATGAGAAAACTTAATTTTTATCATAGTTGAATTTTATTATTATTTTGGTTATATATAATTATTATATGGTTAAAAATGACAACATTTAGGCTTTTGCAATAAATACGTAAATTTTTTGATTCATTGTGAGTGAATTTACGACGTATAAGAAAATGTTATGAAAAATGTACAACTTGACCGAGAAATTAAAAAAATGAGTAAGAACAGTGGTTTAGAAATTTAGTATAAAAGTCTGCCGTTTTGTTGCAAAGACATTGCTCGCTTACAATTGCTCATCAAACGTGTAACCTTAGAGACTTCGTGAAGATGAAGGTCAAAACGTAAAATGTGTTTGCTCGCGATAGCATGATCGGCCCTCGTTATGTTACACAATATTCCAATTTCTCAGTGATTCTAACCTCGAAATGTGTCGTATATTTTACATATCCCCCAAAAAAACATTTTTATGTAAAAAAATTCGCCAAGTTCTTATTATGCCTACAAAAAATACTCTGCCAAACAGTAATATTAAAAAAATTAAT
>JAPYZR010003058.1:0-15136 GCA_030522945.1 Trichopria nigra
TGTTAAGATTGTAACCGCTTCTTATATCTCAATATCACCGCAGGTACGTACGTATGTGTGCGTACTCGCGTATAGTATTGTTTACTTTCGGGTGTCGCACCACCTTGAATTCTCATCATCTTTAGTCTGTCTTTGAACATTCGATTGTTTAGTTCTGTAAATAGAGAACTGCCTTATGTCCGGCTGCAAACAAAGACGTTTTCATTATATTATAATAAAGAACTATTAATAATTAAAGTGCTTGTTTCACTTAATTTTAATATCACAATAGTTTTTTTCCCCATTGTCAAGTCAACCTTTTTGTAAAATGACCATTTTTATATCAGGAAGGATCGTTTTCGGCCCAGTAAAAAGGTACAAATTTTAACGACGTCGTATACGTAAACGTTCGATCTCGGCGTGCATTCTTCAACACTTCCCGGCGGTGCTTGACGTAAACAACGCATAAGCAAACATCCCAAACGGGCATATCGCAGAGTTGTATCGGTATTCATCGCGAGCATCGCAAAGTCAGTTATTTCTTTTACGACGACGGCACAGGGACATAAATATACTTAACTGCCGGAAACTCGCCTAATACTCGCTACCGTTCTATACGTACCCATCGACAAAAGGCCACCTTGGCTGGGACCCGTTAGCATTACAATCGCAGAATTTTTGAAAAGGTGGAAGTTCGCCGATAGATCCAGCTACTTCCTCAAGGTTGCAGCAAAGGGCTATATTGTGTCCCCTCTTTATAGCCGATTTCTTTGCTTTCATGGGCACTTCCACCTCTAATGCAGCGATAGCCTCGCAGTGCACTACGTAGTCACAAAACCAGCGGAATACATCAATTACTGGCGAAGGCCATTTTTAAGAAGCTACGAAAAACGTGCCGTATCGTCTTTCTAGAAAGCTGACGCGTGACTTTGGCAAAAAAAAAGAAAGAAAGAAAAAGAGAAAAGAAGTTGCGAATCTAACTCATCTCTATCCGTATCCACTTTTGCGACCCTTTCCGTCTGGTTGTTGACGATCGAACCAATTACGGACACTTTACACGCGTTGCGCGGTTATTTTATCGTGCGCCGATTGGCTATCGATTACGACGTATACTTACGAGCCGTCCAAATTCAATGTCATTGATAGCGGAATTGACTGCAACAAAAATGCTATATAAAAAGTCTTCATTAATTGTAATAAATATATTGCATGTATATATTTTACATATATACTATAAGTATTGTAATGTATATATATATATATATATATATATGTGTGTGTGTAAAAATATACAAACCAAGACCAAGCTCAATAAGACGGTACATGGCCCTGCCAGTATTTCTAAAGCAATGTATATATCTGATATCTCAAAATACTCAAACAACTCCTGAGGCAATGATGACACTACTCTGAATTGCTAACCGAGTTACCGAACTACCGGTCTATCTTCTCGTGCGTAGCCCCGCAGTGATATATGAAGCTGATCCTGAATTCATATACATCACAGTTGTCAAACACAATTTATCATCTATATCAACTTAAGAGGCGATACGCAATCATTAATATGCAAGCTCAGTGTACGCGCGAGATTTCATCAACGTCAATCACGAAAGCCTGCGTGCAATACACGTTTGCGACGGAAGAAAAAGTATATTGCTAAAACATTTTTCATTGTAAAATAGTGAAATTATTATTTAAGTAATGATTCTAAATATAATGATTATTTTGGGGGTCATTAAATTTGTTACGAAGCATTATTAAACGATCATTATTGCCATTCTGCACCGGACAATCTGACAGAGCCCGTAAAAAAACAGTCTATTATCTACCTAGGGTTATAAAATGAACATTAAATGAATATTTACGGATTCTGGGTGGTGTCATTAAGTCGTCCGACATACATTTGAGATTACCCTTACAAAAATGTCAACTTTCCCGTTACCTTTTGAGAAATTAAATTTTATTGACATATCGAAATTCTCTGTCCATATTTGTTTCACGGCTGATAAACGTAAAAATGACTTTTTGTAATTCATGCATATAAGACGCGCCTTTACGTGACTGTAATGCAGGTCCTTTACGCAATAATGCAAACAATTTTCGTTCAATTTTACGCACTGTACTTAACTTTTTTCCACTGTAGTGTGTAAAAGACCTACTTTACATACACAAAACAACCACGTTTTACATGCATTAGTTACAAAAAGTATCGTGTGTATCTAGTGCTGCGTAATGGCTTTTTCGACTGGTCGAAAAACGCATACTTTACGTACTAGTTGCACAATGAACAATTTTTTTATATTTGAAATGTTTTTTTTTTTTTTTTTTTAAATGACACCGAACATATTATTCAAATTAATGATAAAATACGTACATCGAGTTCCGACGGAAAATATGGCTTGCATCGTCTATAAATATTTCACGCATTTCTTTCCTATTTTTTATCTACGCTCTAGCTATATAAAATTTTTCCATCGTACACTTGAATTTCGGCTATTCAACAGCTGCTTCGCCCCAACATCACATGCGCTGATCTTCTCTTATCTAAACTAGAAAAAAAAAGAAAATACGAGTCAGCTTGTCGAATAGCTTAGGGAAATCCCTGCAGCATCTTCAGCAATTCTGCGGAATACAAATGGTCGGAAATCAAGTTTAATTCGATCCCCCTTACTTTATTGTCAAAGTGGATGCAACACTTTGCTGAACGTGTGTTTCTATTCTTATCGACAAGTTTTTAAACTTTGTCTTATCGTAGAAAATCCCGAATGTGTATACGAATCGATCTTAACGTTTAGGCACAATCTAAGGGAATTATATGCATTTTGGAAAATTCTAAATGGAGTGATTTTTCACAGTGACATTCGAGCGTTTTGATTGGTCAACATTGTAATCGTTCGTTATTTAAATTATTTTTATCGAAAGAAAGCAAGTTTTATTATTAATATATGTGTCAATAACAAATTGATATTAAAATTTGGAAAAATAATGAAAAATATTAAAGCATAATAATTTGAACGACAAAACTCGAAGATCTTATGACTTAAAAAATATAACAAATTAAAAACGAAATTAAATACTATCATATGATATATATATATCTGACATTATTTATCAAATAGATATCATGTATAAAATCAAAATTATACATGATTTAAAACTGCAAACATACACCAATTAGAACAAATAATAAAAAAATAGTTTTCTTTGCTTAATCCTGTAATCGGATTACGTTGAAAATTTCGACCGAGGGAAATGTATATAGGAATGGAATAACATAATAACTTCAAATAAGAAAAACGAAAGAATGCGGTTTGAATTCCGCCGCAATTAGACATTTTAGCATTTCATTTGAATGTTTCGCTTCTGATGGAGCTCGATGCAATTAGTATATAACGAAATGCGCTTTCATCAAAGATTTTCCACGTCGACGTTCCAACTAGCTCTTAAAGTACTCGTTTTATACTGCTTCCGTTTGATAATGTTTATCACTTGCTGCAAGCAATTTTTTTCACATTTGCAAAATTTTATTATTTTTCGTATTCACATATTTTATTGTTATGTATGTGTATTTAAAAAAAAAAAGTACTTTATAATATCGTTCTCGCTATAACTTGAAATGTCAGCCAAAGAAATGAAATGAAAGAAACTGATAAATGCAATCTTATTTATTTAATAAAGAATTGCAGAAAGAAATACACAATAATGTTTAATGAACGAACCATATATCTTGAGCTTGCGAAGCTTTTATACTTTCTGTCCACGTCCTACTTTCTCGCGTCTCTCTCTCTCTCAGGGTGCTCCTCATTTTGTCATTTTTATTTTCCCGACGAAACAATCAGCCTGACGTCGGACAGAGACAATTTTCCAAATTAAGAGCTGCCGTCTGACGTGTCATTTTATACAGCCATAAAACATCCGTGCAGTAGGCGATCAATGGGGATTTCGCGCGTTTCGGGCGACCAGAAGCAATCGAAACTCACCCCGCCGCCATTTTCCCGAGATTTTATCGATCCTTTTGCTCCTCTGGCAAAGCCCTTTCGCCGCTTCTATTTATCATTCTTCTACCATGCATTTTACCTCATGAATGCCTGCGGTAAAAGAATATAATTCGCGCTAAAGCTGACGACAAAAGAGGTGCGATAGTAGGTAAAGAATTAAAATTTGTCGCGCACGTCCCTATTTATCATTTTACGTGTGGTGTGTTAAAGAGGCGACGACGCCATTGTCGTGACTTGTAAATTTACAAAAATGTTCATACGATGAAATTATAAAAATATTACGTTACGTGCCGTTATATAAGTTCCCAGGGCGGAAAGTAAGTCGTTATTGTCGCGTAAAACACAACGTTTATAACGTCAAAAACACGAGTCCATAAATTCAGCAATAATGTAGGAATCAACGAATCTAATATGTCATTTCTTAGTTTTAAAACGCTTTTTACTTCTCCGCGCAAAAATATCGAAACTTTTCTCGATTAACTTTATCAAGTCGTAAAAGTCCCGATGAATTCGCGAGTCTGATACCGTATAAGAAATGTCATCGCATCCGATGGCCCGTGAAAATGAAACAAAATATATCCGAACGAAGTACCGGTTTTGCGCGGGAACTACTGGAGGATCGCTCTTGCGTTTGAATATTAAAACTCCCGCACTGCTGGCCGTTGGATGAGGGAGCATCTGGAAAAGTTGAAAAGTCATCAATTATGAAGCCAGGATCCGAATGAAATTATCAAGAGTCAGCGGTACCCAAGTCTGGAATAAAGTTCGCATAAAGCGCTCTAATTTCCCGAACAGAATGTATATCATTTATTTCGCTGAACTTGTCGCGAAGTTGGATAGAAATCGTTAAGTCTGAAGAGCACGACATTTGTCACATATAACTTTTCACAAGAGTTTGATTCGTTTAATAATGGAAAATACACTTTCAAAGTTACACGATAACAAAAGAAAAGTTTTGGGGATCTGATATTCACTACTGCTCAATATAATGAGAAATACTGGGCAAAGATTGAGAATCTGAGATGTACCACCTAATGTCATATCAGTACCTATACCAGTACCACGCCAGTTCCGTTAATATCGGTATTGGGCTAATTTGTCAATTTCCCATTGTGGTGCTTTCATTCGACCACAAACAAAGTCTGCGATTCTATCCTTTCCTGATCTGTTTTTGAAATATCAAAGTGTCTTATCACTCTCTAAGGGCGAAGAGATGAAGCGATCTTCCGCTCGAAAGTATCGGAAACACGTCAGTGCCCCGAACTTAAAAAATCCACCCGGATTCAATATTATGCTTTTTTTTTCTCGCCGAGCGGTCGCCGTGAATAAACTTCCAAGCGACCGGAAGTTTTAATTTTCGAACAATAGAGAGTTTGACAAATGATGGACGATCGAAATTCGTGATAGTTCCATTGTCACCGGCGCGACACAATGGGACCGCGGATCGCGAGGAGGGAAGCGCGAAACGATCGGATTGTACATTACAGCCGAAGTATATTAATGGTTAGTTAGGGTCATCAATTTCTCATTGTCAGCCAGCGGGCAAGTTACGGTTAGCGCCAGCAATTATACGGGACTGCTAAAAAAAAGGCGACGTTAGCTTAATGGTGTTTATCCAGCTGTACAATTAGTCGGGGACTTGCGCGCTTAATACGATGGGCTCATCGCGTCGAAATTATCGAGCTCGCAAAGTCCTACTGTCGGCTAGTAGTGTCGGGAAGCTTGTGACAATAAGTATATCACCACGGGAGACGTCGTTGTCCTTCGCCGATACCGCAACTAGTGTACCCGAGCGTTAATTCCAGCGCCATGCGGTTTGCTGCATTACGAAGGACTTTCCAGCAAATCTGCCATGTGAATACGGTACACGTGATCTCTTTAATCTCGTATAGAAGCATCGTCGCTCCCGGCCCTGGCTGGCTGAATTTTTCATTTAATCCTAATCCTTCGACGGTTAAATCGTCACCTATAAGCCACCTTGAGTGAATTAACCGTTTCCTGGTATTGCTGATTTTAATCCTGGATTCGGGGAGTATTTCTAGAAATACAAATTAATATTCGATTGTTTTGACATATGTTGAGAAAAGTGAGGTCTTATACTCTTACACTCGCATCAATTCATCAGTGTTCATGGGAAGAAATACGCCCGAAACGATGGTCTTTATATCGTATGTTGTCGGCTGACAATGGCATCGATACGCACGCGCAACAGTATATGTTTTACGAAAAGTTTCGACCATTAATTTGGTATTTCATGACTGACAAGCCCTTTGTTAGACAGGCTGTCGAAGCCTACCAGAAGCCAAAACGAAGCAAACAAGTGTAAAAAATGGACATCGCTACGACCACATTCCAGGATGACTTACCCATTGAATGGTATCTTTTTCTTTCTACGGTCTGGTCTATCTGTGATATCGTTGTATATAGAACAAGTTTACTATTGCATTGAAAAACTTGACGTGCCATTAAGAGAACCGGAATTGCTCTTCTTCCGTAAGATCAAATTGAATATTTCCAAAGCACAATGAAAATCCAACTAAATAAGAATGAGACTTATGGACTTTTTTGTAATGTACAAGATCAAAGTCAAGACGAGAACCAATTCCAAAAGTGCTAGTAATGCCATTATCAAAATATGGAAAAACATCTGAAAATGATAGATAAACTGACAAACCAAGTCCGAAAATCAGTACAAAATTTCGATGAGGAGGCAAAACTGATAGACTGTGATTGGAATTATAATCGAAAATGTGTTCACTGGAGATGTAGGATCCCCTATAAAGTTCTAAGAGAATTTCCCGTGAAGAATAATAAAGAAAAAGTGACTGTGTTCGAATTTTTCATCGAGTGGATTATTCTCCTATTTATCGAAGAAAAAAAGTTTTCTTTATTTAAAAAGTTATTTAAATACCTTGGTTAAAGGACTGTTATGAAAGGCAACGAATTAACTTCAACGTAATTAAGATCTGTGATTTAATACTTTCAGCCGCCGCTGGACGACACTACGCCAACTTCCATGAGTATGCAACCTCTCTGGATGATAAATGTAGGTACCAATTCCTCAGATCTGAAAGCAATGCTTAGAATTATATACTTAAAAGTGGATTTAATACTATTTTTCTATTTGATAAATAGTTTTTAAATTAAGCATAAAATGAGGACATTAAGACCTTAATATTACAACTTCGGCTGTCATGTTTTCGTGAAAAAGTGTTAAGATTTAATTAATTGTTTCATTGTCAATTCATATCATTTATAAAATTACACGATTGTGTTCAAGTTAACAGGAATGAAAGTCATCAATAATTATGAACGAGATAACTTTAGTAAAATAGTTTAATAGAAGATGGATATGTAAAATGAACATCTTTTAAAAAGTCTCACGTACTCTGGAAACGTAAATAAATTTCCAATGAAAAATCACGTCTTTCAAAACTTTCAGTGAGAAATTGATTAAGAAATCACAAAAATGAATTCCGACGACCTAATAGAAATTGCCTCAGTTTTTTTTTTTTTTTTTATTTTTATTAACAATGAAAACACTAAAATCATTAAGAATAATCGAAAAATAATATGTAAACTCTGAAATTCGCGATAATCGCTTTTGATCGGACGTGCAAGGAGTAAAACCAATGAAAGGGCAGCCGTAAAACGAAAGATCGTAAGATCCTCCCTCATTTGGAATATTATAGATACGACCGTTAAACGATCATTTCAGAGTCCATTAAAGTGGTTGAGCAATTAAACGTGAACTTTCCTCGAATGAGTAATTGTTACATGATGAATTTAACAACTTGCGAATAGTGTAAAAACTTCTTCATTTATACCCTTAGGCAAATAATTTATTTAAATAGCGTGAAAACGTCACTTTTAACGAGTGTGACCCAATTGTCCCTCCATCAAGAACGTTTATATAGGCTGTCTGAGAACTGGCATGCGGTATTTCATGGACGCGAAATTTCATCCAAAGCGCAGACTTGAATGGCATGCTTTCAAACTTGGCCAATTGCAGCTTCCGGCTACTTACCCCGGCCGTCGGTGATAGTAAGGTGGCACCTATATAATAACATTGCACCGCAGTATATAAAGTGGGTCGAATTTCACCGTTCGAATTAGCCAACTTCAAAAGTTCACCATTCGCGTTTGAAATGCATCGGATTGCATTGCGGTAAAAATTGTTATGGCTGACATTTCTCATATGGAGTACATTTGTGAAATATCGCACACTTCCCTCTGGTGCATGTCGTCGACTATACGAGTAGCGGTTATCAATCAAACAACCTCGAAAGTCAATTGCCTGCGATAAAAGAAGAATTGCATTATTAAGAAACGAAAAACAAAACAAAAAACAGAAGACGATAAAATATTATGAAATATTTTAATTTCCGCGGTAAATTTAAGCGTTGTTATCCTGCACGTTCGGCGGGGTCCCCGGGGTTATAGTATAGGAGTTATCGTTATCATACGGAGATATATATTTCATATAGAGTGCGAAGAACACTGACGCTGCATACGAGCCAGATACTCCATTCCGCACTGGAATAACTTTCGGCCCATTTCCTCGGGCATTTTTCCCGCCGATCGGAAATAGGAAATTCCTCTTCCGGGATTCCGTTTTCCGAATCGACAGCCATGGGAAAACTGCCGAGGAAGCAAAGAGGAAACCGGAGCCTCGGTCTAGCTTCGATTTCTCGCGTGACAGTGTGTGCCATGCATAAAAGATACGACAAAGATATCGGCGCGACGTCGAATTGCTTTGTCGTACCCTACGCGGATAGTCGATAATGTGACGGAAAAGGACAGATAGATATTCGGTTGAAACCGCTGTGATAACCGGCACATATACGATAGCGCCTCGATCGAAAAAAGCGCTCCAGTCGCTGTCTTGCTTACGCCATGAAAACTTGAATTTTCATTGCCATCATACAATTTCCGTCAAGACCCTCTGTGTAATCATTTCTATGATTTTGTTTATACATTTTATTTCCATCCAGATTGTAGATCATTCCATAAAACGTGGATTAAACGTTAGAAATTATAATATTTTTTGCTCCCTGCAGAAAGGGTGAAAATAGGCACTTTTGCGACCACTGCTGGAATTTCCGATAATAGTTCACAGTGTTTTTTTGTATGCATATAGTGGAATTATTTGTGTCCGTGACACTTATCTTCAAGCGCGTTATAGAGAAAATCTTACGTGAAAATCACAATTACAATTGTGAAATTACTATTTCTCTACTGCATAAATAAATAAATACTTGAATAAGTATTTTTCACATTGTGTGCGGACGAAGAAATGAAATTACAAAAGTTAAATCTCCGTACATCATTAACGCCCGTTTCAATATATATAAATTATATATATATATATATATATATGAAGTGAGGATGTATATATATATATACATCATATAATTTTGTTTACCAAGTTGGCACACCACCGTTTATATATCAGCAACTGCAATTAGCGAACTTCTCTTATAATGAGAGGCAAGACATTCATAAAGTATGTGGCATGGCGGTGAATTTCAAATTTTGGACGTTAAATTACTTTAAGCGTTGCAAATTTCTGGTATTCGCGGTCGTTTCGCCAAGTTTTTAACCAAAAATCACACATTATTTTGAAAATCTTTCAGAAATATTGTAATTCTTGCGATAAACGTTCAAAATATTATTACGCTCTATTATGTTATCGTAAAATTCGTTTTCACTTTAGCTGAGATACGTCTGGTCCAAATGTAAAAATTTATGGAATATAGGATTGAAATATGTTTTAAATTACGATGAAATCCGATGAGTTTTCAGGATTTTCAAAATTTTGGTCGGACACATTGAATCGATTGCATTCTTTATTTTTGTATTTCAATATCAAAATTTTATTTAGAAGATTTCGTGGAAATACTATAATTATTTGTAATTTTCAAAATTTTTGTCAGCCATATTGCAATATGCATGTTCAGTATACGAGTGATCCATGGATCACTCGTATACTGAACTTTAGATTTCTTATATTGATAATATTCGTATTCTACGACGTGGAAACGTCATGAACAACAAGTTTCAGACGAATCTGGTAAATTTAAAACATTTATGCCCAATCGACCACAATGTAACAATTACGTGACATTAATGTAACATTTATGTAAGAAATAACCGTGATCTATTTGTGACATAATTGTTACTTGTTGTGTTTGGAGGGTTGGTCATCCTATTGACTTATACAAATCGTGTCAGACATCAAATTCAGATTCAGTGACCTCTAAAACCAACCAAGCAAGTAATAAAAATCCGACTGTTTATTGAACCAAACATTTGTCTGCATGTACACGGTCATTGATATTGCGATCGCACCCATTCCATGATATGTATACACGTCATCGAATTTAATGAACTGTTCTTAAAATATAAATACAAATCGTATTATTTGTCCAGTAAAATTTCGATTTATATTTAGTTTAAAAGACTATTTAATATTTCAATCTATAGTTATCGCTTTCATATTTCTGTATGCAATTAACAAAGATATATAAAGGTATATATATATGAAGGAACTAATTAGCTTTAATTTATTTAATCTATTATCAATAGGCACCTCGAGATAAATTGTTGAAAAACTGTTAAAGAAAACTGAATTAAACATAAAATTTAGAAGACGTCTTGTTATTTAAAAAAACTTCTTGAAATAGTACTGAAGATAGTAGAGTAGTCGAGAGAGCATAGAAACACAAAACCCGGCAAACACGGGTAACAATTATATAACAATATGTGTCACAGTTATTTCTTATATAAATGTTACATAATTAGTACATTGTGGTTGACATGGAATAGTATCAAAAGATTTTTGAGATTCCATTAAGAAATTAAGCGTAAAAACGATTGAAATGAATATCAAGTAAAGAGCAATACTGAACACCTGTTGAACGGCTGTTGAATAACAAGAGAAACGCCGTTAAAAAAGGTATTTAAGACTTATTGAAGACTTGTTCGAAATTATTAAAAAGCGACAAAGAAGTATTAGCTTCACGGAGATTAAATAATAGCCTATTCTAGATTTATTATATACAACTTAAAAAAAAATATTGTTCTAATAATATATATATATATATATATATATATATATATATATATATATATATATATATAATTATTTATTTATATATGGTCGTAGCTGCCCTTAATATTGAAGCAAATAATTGAAAAATAGTTGATGGTAACTTCTGAATAGAATATTAAAAAGAGATGCTGAAGAAGTATATTGAACAATTATCGAAGACAATAATGAAGCATTTAACAAGAGTTGAAAAATCTTTGAAATATTATTGATGATTATTAAAAAGACGTTGATTACCAATTAAACAGCTATACTGATGAACTGTTGAAAGACTATCAGACTTCACAAAAACTGAAGGCAACTCATGATTAATGTGCGCGTCATTAAGAAACTATAAAAGAATCTTTAGGTTTATTATTATTATTATTATTATTATTATCATATTGAGGAATTGTTAGAGAATTCTTCGAAACTGTACATAAGCTCGAGGAAAAAACAAGTGTTCTTGTAATAAATTAGCATTAAAAACCCAGTGGTTTTAGTTTTAATATACAAAATAAAATTTCTCACCAAGTCCCAAATATTTTAATCCAATTCTTTTTTTCATATTATCTTACAAAAATTTGTTATCGAAAATAGCCATATTTCGACGGAAAACAAATTGAGATTTAAATTTTTTATATAAAACCGGTAGTACATATATGCACATATATTATAGATAGAAAAGTATCTTCAAATCCCAAATTTTAAGATATGTGTGATCCGGGATGAAAAATTCATTATGGCGGTCCTAAAAATGGCGTCCGAAATGAAAATGGTTTTGAGAAATTTCAGGGGGCATCTAACATAAAAACTGTGAACTTAAAAATAAACGCTAAGAGTGAAAAGTTCATGGAGTTCGTTGAGAAATATACTAGCATTTTTTTCAGATTTTTTGTTGTGATATTTCATTAGCATTTTTTGAAAATTATTAAAAAAATACGAAAAATTATTTAAAAATTCCAGTGTATTCTTTGATTCATTTTAAGCATTTTTTGTTCTCTCTGTAATTTTTTTTTCAAAAGTTTATAGTTTTCGAGAAAAAAAATATATATAAAAAAATATAATAATTATATAATAATTATATATATATATTTAAAAACTATGTCTTAGGCCATGTTCTGAATCAATATCAAATTTTACGTCGGACACGCATATGTCGAACATTTTTCAAATATAGATATAATAAAAAAAAAGCAAATGAATGAAAATTCATTGAAAATTAACGTTCGTTTGATAAGTTAATAAAATTGATCCGGCCATTATCCTATTAAAAGCTCGATATTCTCGTTATTGAATAAAATTGTTTAAACCTCTTATGTTATGCAGTTTTATAGCGTTTCGAGCGAAACCCATATCGCTAATGACGTCAATATTTTGGTTGTGCTATTTCGAGAAAATATTGGTAATATGGAAGTATATAACATAAATGTCACATAAATTCAAAGTTACCGAGCTTTACAATTATGCAGATTATAAACTTTCTAATATTCATATGTTTCACGTATCGTAACTTATATATCATCGATGTGTAGTGTTATGAAAGTATATTACCCTGGCAATGGTTTCCCGAAAACATTTGTATAGAGAACTAGAGGCGCATGCGATGACAATTATGACGTAAATAAATGTCACATCAATTTACTACGTTGTCATATACACACCTGCACACGCACATACATATATATATATATATATATATATATATATATATATATATATATATATATATGCGACGATGCTCTAATATACACCAAGAGTTACGTCTTTCAATGATTTGGAGTGAGACATCGAGAGAAGTCTTCGTTTATTCAGATCTAAAATTAATATCTAATCTCACCCAGCAGCGTCATACGATTAAAAAAAAAAGAAGTGAATTCAATTCAAATAAAAGGGTAATTTTCAGTGGAGTGAATTAACACTTCACAAAATTCAGTACTTTCTCTCTTGATGTCCTGATTTTTGTATAAATCATCTATAATTTAAAAAGTGTAAGAAAATTTTTTGTTATATGTTGAAAACGTGAGAAACTGTTCACTTTTTGATGCGTAATTTTATCATTCATTCCTCCAATAGTGAAATTGAACCGTTTCAGAAATGAAATGTCAGTCTTTATAAAAAAGTAAACAATCAATAAAATACATCACTTACTTTTCACCCTTCATTGTTGCCAGAAAATTGTTTTCACCCAATAAAATTCGGATAGACACATTCGTGTCAAGTATCGTTTAACGGACAATGCAACCCACTTGTGCCCGACAATGGGCTCACCTTTTACGCCATTCATATTTACGCTAATAAATAAGTAAACGATATAAAGGGACGTCGCGGGTCGATTAATCATATCTTATTATTCCATTGTATCTTTAACAGGAGCATAACATCCGAATTTGACCACAGATAATTGTCGTTATTGGCCAGGATGAATATAAATCATGTCGAGTGGCGACGATGCTATCATTTTTCTTATTGCTGAAAAAAACGACATCAGAACGGTCGTCATCATTACTCAGCATAAACGAAGCTCCGTGACACATTACTTTTTCCTCCCTTCCCATCACAGCGCTCTCTGGTGTAAGGCAGACGGAAAGAGACAGAGAAATGGAAAGTAAGACAGAAAGATACAGTGAGATCGAAAGTAAGACAGAAAGAGACAGTGAGATTGAAAGTAAGACAGAAAGAGAGAGAGAGAGAGAGAGAGAGAAAGTAAAAACACCGAATTAAAATAGAGATGATGACCCAGGGAGAACGACAGAGAGATAATGGGCGAGAGAAAGAGGTCTCTATTGGGACTTGAAAAGTCCGGCGTAACTCTTGGCTTCTCCTCGTTAATCGCCAGGGATGTTTTAATCAAGGGGGGGCTGGTTTCCGAGCCACAGAGGGGCCACGTCCGGGACAGGATTCGAGTGCAGCTTCAATTTGAACGAGAAATCGCGGTGTGGTGCATCTCGAGTGAACCCATGACTATATATATATATATATATAGGTACGGTCCCGATTGTCCCCGCGTTGCCCCTAATCGTGCTCATACATGATATATTGATGAGTGACCTAATTCGTGCAATATCTCGAACTCGACAGTGTATACCAGAAGGATCCACGTGCGTTTATCGATGCAAAATCATTTACCTTTGTCTCTCTCTCACTCTCTAACACAGATGTGTTTCTGAGCATCTCGCTTTACTTATTCCCACGCATCATGAGACTCGCGTGCATGAATGTAAGAGGGAGGTTCGGTAGGAAAGATATATATCTCTGAGCTCCACGCGCTTGATCGAGCATCTCTTATTCTATATACGGCAATGGTTTCCGGCGGTCATGGAAAACATTTAGAAACACGGGGATCCGACAGATAAAATTGAAAACCCGACACGATATTCATCTGCATGTCGTATATATATAATATATTTCATCCCAAGTTAGAAATAAGGGGAAAAGGCAGAAATGTTATGTTTCAAAACGCAAAATCGAATATGAGAAATCACGTTGAATGTATATAGTAAACTTGGCTTTTCTCGGTCAGTAAGTCGGATAGATAAAGTTATTTTTTTTTTTGTGAATTTTTTATTCTATTTATGCGTTTGCACTTTTTATCAATGCTTGCTAATTGTATTATATGGATAATGGGAATGAAGGAATGTTTTAAAAAATGTAGAATGTCTACGAGTGAATACGTTTTTTATTAAAGCATTAAGAGGGTTCTGTAGTAGAACCGTTACCGACCTATAACCTCAAAACATGAAAATATATAAATAAAAAATGATTAAAACATTTTTGTTTTTATCAAAATTTGGACGCTGGAGGGGTGTGTTTACATAACAAATGAAATTCCCATACAAAATCAAATTATAAAATTAAATTAGAATTTTTGAAATTATATTGTTTTTTTCCTTACATAACCTCAAAAATCTTCTGTGATTTCCGAAAGTTCTCGTTTAATTTTTAATGATTTTTACGGGATTTTTTTTTTTTTTTTTTTTTTTTTTTTTTTTTTTTTTTTTTTTTTTTTTTTTTTTTTTTGTAAATATTTTTTGTTTATTTTTTTTATTTGAAATATTCGTTTTTAATT
>JAPYZR010003059.1:0-15129 GCA_030522945.1 Trichopria nigra
GTTTTTAAGCGGGGGGGTCCGGGGGGGCAAGGCCCCCCCGCTAGGCATGTTGTGTCCACCCTCCTCCCTCTGCGCCCCCTGCGGGGGCGAAAACAGTATCGGGGATTCCCCGACCTTAGAACGTTGCTTCGCAACGTTTTAATGGACAGTCCTGGAACTATCGGTATGACATAGTTATATATATATATATATATTTTTTTTTTATTGCAATCTATAAATATATTAATATATTAAGTTTTAGTTTAATTTTTTATAATTTCTTTTATCTTTATGAAAATTGTTTACTACTTTTCTCCTTTCGTCATTAACTTTTAATCGAGAGGTAAATTTATTTTCCGCTTTTAGTTTCTCTTGTTATTCTTATTGTTTTTAATTTTCCGTTCTTACAATGTTTTGTTTTTAAATAATTGTCAGCGATTTCTCAAAAAAAAAAAAAAAAAAAAAAAATCGTAAAATCATAAAATTGTCTTGTAGACATGTAGTTTATGTATTTTATGTATTATTATCTATATTATCTTCCATCGATATATCTTAAAAGTGAATAATCACATACTTGTTTCGATATAAAATGCATCGACCAATGAATCATATCGTTTGTTTGCATATTTCAAATCGCTCAATTCGGAACTGAAAACAAAAATTTTAATTATGATATGCATAACGCACTACGGTTTAAAGTATACTTTATTCAATATGGAAAAAGGGTTAGGCGCAGGCGACCCTTATAAGACAGCAGCACTTTTTGTCTGTTTTTCTTTTTTTTTTTTTTTGCCATAAGATGCGGAAAGTAACTTTACAAACAAAAAGAGAACTTTCGTTTCTGAGATGTAATAATGTCGGTGTAAATGACGAGTGAAATTGGCAAAATTTGTAAAATTTGCAATAAATCTAATAATTTCTTATTTGAATTTCAGTTTTTACATTCATCACACGTGACTTTCTCACACTATATTAAAAATTCTATGTATTATATTGTTAATTATATTTATATGGGTCATTCGACATCAACTCGCTCAGAATTTTCCTTCACCCTCACCAATTTAACTGCTCATTTTTTTCAGGTAGTTTTTGATGAAAAAAGAAGTCTACATTTTTTAGAAACTTAAATTTAAAAAAAAAAATGTTGTAAATTGGCGTATCTTAGGTTCATTTTATCGTAGAGAAAAAAAAATAAATTTTTCATCTTTAAACGTAGTTTTTTCTCATTCTTGTGCAATTTGTGAAAAATTTCATTATTGATCTTATATTTCTAACATTCAAAATTAATAATCGCATTAGCATATATCGGTCGCCCCACTCGATTTTTTCTTTTGAATTTTTTTCTAGTTCTTCTTGCAATTTAGATACAGATTTTCAGCCGGCGATTCATAACCATACGTTATCAAAGTAACCTGTTTTTTTTTAATGAGTTATTGCGAAGAGTTTTTAGAAGCAAATAGAAATCGATAGATCAAAAGTTTCATCGAGATCATTTATAAAAACTGGTCTATAATGATGATCGATGCAACTAGAGTGGCGCAAGTAGACTGAAAAAGGTCACGTTCAATTTAAATATCAATTAATCTTAAAATAAATGAAAAACTGTACGTTAATAATTTCAGTATAAAGAGCTATACAAACTACAAAAATTGAACGAAACCCGTTAGATATCGGAGATATCGTTACTTGAACATTGCAGATAGATGGCCCCTGTATTATACGAGAAACCGTAAAATTCAGGGGCCTTCTTTTCTCATGTTATTTTGCGATAAATAATTTGCGTATAAATCTTTATCTGTCCAACGTCTATCTCTCTAAAAAATCTTCGTTATTTCAAGAAGAACTAAAAAAAAAAAAGAATAGGCAGTCATATTGGTGATGGTGAAGGAAAATTCTGAGCGATTTGACGTGAAATGCTCCATATAAGATTATGCTTTTCCCCTTGTATTTGGAAAACTGCTACGTGGATCTAAAAAAAGTAAAATTTGATGTTTCTATTCGATAATGAATTATAATATTTCTCTAGGTGTCTTATTTTTTAATTTTGAAATATCACATCGTGTTTCATTATAATCAATTTTTGACTAAATTTCTTAGTGTGAAATTTCACTCTACAAACAGTGATTTGAGGTGTAAATTCTTCGACTCGATCTCTCCAATACATAGTGAAAATTCCATCTTTTGAAGAATAGCTCATTTTCCACTGTTTAAGAGTGAAATATCACTCCATGAAGTTTAAAGAGTACGTTTTGAGGATTAATTGTCAGACAGAGTCTTCTTTTTAAAACAATGTTAATTATATTTTAAAAACTTTAAAAAATTTTTAAATCAAAATTTAACAATATAATAACGTCATGTCGATTTATAAAAACTTCATCATAATCGACTGTCCCTTATATATATAAGGTAGTGTAATGAAAATATTAATATTAAAATTGTATTAAATAATGCGTAGTGTCTTTCCGGAAATAATTATAAATATAAATATTTATACACGACATTATGTAGTTACATTGTATATTAGCAAAATAATTGTATTTCTATTGGATTCCACGAATACATTATTTATTGTTTCATCGTATAACAGTAAGAACAAGGTACGGCAAATAATAAAAATACAACGAACGACTGAATTTGTAAATATGTATACTAAGAACATATAAATTAAGACATAATATACCGCAAGGTTTTACGTAAAAACCAAAGTGCAAAAAACATAACAATCGAGTATCATGCGTGAACGAACGACTGGCATGTGATGAGTATAACACTCATTCTTACTTTTAGGTACGCTTCAATTGTCATTGCGCAACTTTTTCATGCACGTTCTTACTGCAAATGCCATTATAGTCCTATACTATTATGTAATTGTTGACGTGCAACAAAAGTGACAAAAATTTAACGTTAAATGGCGCCAACATCGGTTCGGCACGTGTATAAAAAGATAGAATACTCGAGTCGACGGATATTTTGCAATTAAAAACAAATTTCTAATAAATTATACAGGTTAACAATTATTTCGATCCAGAGACGGTAGGTCGGATGATGTATTGAATTTGGTTTTATTCTCGAATTTTGGGCCTCTTTTTTAAAGTAAAGCCCAGATTTATTCGTTATTTCGTCAAGACCTTCGGGCCTTAATGATAGTATGACCTTTGAGGGCAGTCCTTCAACTACTAATCTTTTTAAAGTCTGATCTGCAATATATAAAGACGATTATTATTATATACATATATATATGTATGTTGCAAAATATAACTAAATCACACTTAATTACAAATGGCTATTTATATTATTTTCAATTATTAGTTAGTTTGTTGAAAATGGAAGGTATTTTTTATTTTACTCCTAATTGGACAATTTAAAAAAAATCTGATGATAGTTGGATTTGGTATTGTTGTACGACTATTTTGGTTGCTCATTTTTGAAAAATGATAAAAAATTGTAGAAATTACTCCCACTTCTATACCCAGGTATGGATGTATTCCATAATCTAATCAGTTCTACGTACCGTTCCGGCATGCCCAAATACAGGTTACAGTAGAAATTCTCTTGGTTGCTTCGTGAGTCATCGTACGTATTGTACAAGAGTCCGAAAACATTTTTTATTCAATTTTTGGCTATTTCTTACCGTATTAAATGTGGACATTTGACGAGAAGCATATGGTAATTTTATTCCCCAGAGTGACCAAATTCAATATTTTCTTCGACGTCTATACTTTGCGTGTCGAAGTAAAAGCAATTAACTGATGACCTGGGGCTCGATTCTTCATTATATATATGTATTTAAAATATAATTGTACAAACTTCTATTGATTTTCAGAAATATCGCATGTGATAATGTAGGTTCAGTTCAACGTGCTGTCTGAGGAAGAAGTTTCGAAAATATTTATTTTCAATTTTGAAAAATGATCTATTGTCATCATTTCAAATTATTACAATTCTGTATTGATAAAACTTTATTAAACAGATAACCGCAACTGTTTGATCATGAAAGTTTTGTTAAATTAGCGGCCCTAGGCACCGAATGAATGAGCGCTCGGCCAAAGACCGTGAACGCCAAGGCTATTGTATATCTGACGAGGCCCGAAGGGCCGAACGCTGTCAATCTACAGGCGATATTTTCTTTCTAAAAACAATTTCTTGTGCTTATCGTCCCACACAACGTTTACTTGGTTTTATAGAAATACGTGTTTGGATGTTCATAGTGTAATAGCCTTCGACACAACTGTAAAAATCAGCGTTTTAGCAGCCAATTACGTAAAATCAAGTACAATTGATATTCTTATTGGTGTAAAATCCCGTACAAATTATTGTTTTTTTCTTTTTTTTTTGAACAAGCGTTATTGTTTTTTCTTAAAAAGTATACAATGACCGATAACGTGCATAATGCTGGTAAATAAATAACAAAAATATTCACAATGTTGGATGTTTATGAAATAAAGTAAGAAAAAATTAGTACTTGAATTCTACGGATAGGATTTTTCTGCAATTTGCATAACAAGCGCAATTAAAAAAGATCTTAAGAACAAGAGTTTTTTAATCAAAGATAGTAGACGAGTTTTTGATAGGATCTTTCTTCATAAATAATTGCGCCTTTTATCGTAGTATATTCTATATATATGCGAGATTTCTCAACTGACGATTCGAAATCATATCTGTTACATTTGAATCTACTCTGATTAGCTGAAAAATGTTGTTTTATGTCTGATCGATTCTGCACATAAATGTAAGATCACATAATTAATTGAATTGCTTATGACAGCAAATTGTTTTTTGTAATGTGAAAAATCCTCTTCTGTCAGTCTCGCGTACAAATCCTAATTCGCTAAATATTGGGCTGAAAGTGAATGTGTTCCGCCCGTATGTTTACTACAAATTGTTACACCATCTATAGGAAAACGGGAACTTTCATTTTTTAATGCAGGAGTGGCGAAAAAATCATCATCATCTATTTGGATGATTGATGTTAATATTACGAAGAAGATAAATTCTTTAGAAATTCCTGTACATTTATAAATTATAAACATTGGCAACCACAGTGAATATCCGCAGTTTAAGATTCTACATTGAGGTAAAATTATTCTTGGTTGAAAACTGTTACCAATGTCATAAAAAAGATAAAAATTAGAAAACTTGAGAAAATATTTTTAGATATAATAATTGCATTCTTGCCCGTCTTTCGGTTATCGTGCATTGATAATTTTATCGATTCTATCTTTTTAATCTCTACATGACGGTAGACGTTGATTATATACATATTTTCCTCGTACCTGTTATAAAAATTATGATTCGCATACATTGTAACATTCGAAATGTATTCAAATTTATTTTCGAAATTCATTAATTATTTGTATTAAGTAACGTCTTATATTCATGAATAGATACTTTACTAAATTACGCCTTTGTTGTTATTATTACAGTTGCAAAGCGATGTTGATACGTCTCCTAATGCACCAATTCAACAAACGTTCCCGCAAATACCGATTAAGCTCTATGCGGCAAAAAAATAAGGTAATATATATATTTGGATGAGATCAATTTACGACCTTATTTACATATATAAAGATGAGTAAAAATGTTTATATAATAGAAGTGCTTTCACGAAGATTTATTCGGAGGTAACAAATCATATTGAAATATTTTCCTGCGCGTATATACCAATGTGTTTAAATTAGTCACTCGACGAATAATCGATTATTAATTATATAATTGTTATTGACCTTGAGCTGTACGGACTAATAAAAAGACCAAAAACATGAATGAGTTTTTAAATACATCATATAGTAATTGTGATAAATGAATAATTATACACGGCCTAAATTTTATAATATCGCAATGAATTAAACCGAACTGAATCATTTGAATGAACCCAAAAAGCTAAAGTAGACCGAGCTAAATAAATCGAGATAGAGAGAGAGAGAGAGAGAGAGAGAAATTTCATCAGATTTAATGAAAACTGATAAAAAAGTTAAATGATACAAAATTCAATATTTGTTATTACTTTTATACCTGATTATTCTTTTCGTATTTGTTTATTTCGTATTATTCTGACATTTTTTAATTATTTTACATTTATTGAACGTGTTGTAAATTTTAAATGTATATTCGCAAATAAGATGCATTTAATTGTTGTAATAAATGTAATAATTGTTTACTTTTATTTTAACCAATCATATCAGAATTTGATTTGATCTAAATTGATTCATTTTTGATAAAATTAGACTGATTAGATCGAATGAGATAAATTCCACTTCAATATATTGCAGTGATTTTCTTATTTTAATTGACACACGTTCGCTGCAGTCAAATTTTTAAATGAATCATGTGATATGTACCACAACAGAAACTTTCTCTCTCTCTCTCTCTCTCTCTCAAATCTTGATTGAGATAATAGCATAATGCCGTAATCTCTTTCACCAGTAGTAAAAAGACCGAGTGTTTTAATTCAGGTATACGTTATAATACCACGTGTATCAAGTGCTTGGATGCGAACATCGTGGCAAGGAGTATATATATACTTGTTTCCGACATGAGCTGGGCTGATGGAACCTTGCTTCAAATGCTATCGTTTATGCGTCCTTGATATTACATATATTTATTTATTTATTTATTAATAAACGGACTGTAAGTCCTTTACATACGATATACGAATATATTACAATCGCGCACTCTCTAATAGATATAAGGCACCAATCGCACAGAACAATGTTTATTCCCGTGAAAGTCATTTGAGTTTAAAATTAATGATACGCAAGCTTTTCGTCCGATAGCCGAATGTTAGCCTGATCGCATGGCAAAAGTGCTGCCCTTTAGCTTATTCTCATCTATCTTCTATTTTACAGAAAATCAAATTGGAGAGAAACGGATGTTTTAAATGATTAAGAACGTATGACCCATCTGGTTCAGTTGACAGTTAAAAGGTAGCAAATATTGTGTGACCTAAAACTTTTATGAAGAAATAAAAATCCATACCTTATAATGATGATTTTAGTTTTTCCGATATGTCCGCTTGAATGATATACAACGTGAAAAAATCTATTTTTTCGGATTATTTTTTTTTTTTTTAATTCACAACATATTTTTTTCTGATATATTGAAAATGTTTTCCCCCACATCATTGCATTGACCTTTGTGATGGAGTACTTCTGTGAAGTCGGCTGCTGACATGTAAGGAAATTCACCAGGTTTCGTAAGATGAAGATAGAAGTTCCTTCAGATCAGACAAAAAAGTACCTGACATGGTCACCGTTCACCGTCCGCAGAGGGATCCGCCGTATTGTTTGACTTAAAAATTGAAATAAGGAATGTCCTAGGCGTTACGTAAATATGAAGAGAATTTTAAAGTAAAGGTTATATACAGAAAATTCTCTTCATATTTCTGTAACGTCACTAGCAAAAAGACTAAAAGCAGGAAGTCCAATAACAATAGGGTGGCATAGAGTGACTATGTCAGAAATCTGCATAGCATGGACCATCAAAGGTACACAAATTATAGATCCTGGATATATACAAGGCAAGTCATAAGACAAGCCATAGTAGTATTGAAATGAGTTTAGTAATATTTCAGTATTATTCCATTTACGATGAAGTATGAAATTGTAAGGTTAGGTCTGACTTCCAGCAATGGGAATCAAACTTTCCTAAGATGGTACAAGATGAAATAAATATGCAAATCCACTTGAATACTTCACATATCCACGATCCCAACTAACCGTCTGGATCCCCTTCAAAAGTATGTGAAGCTATTTTGTTGAATAGTCATTTATATATAGGATTTTTCGATATGGTATGCGACACGTGCGTATGATGGACGTAATAAAGTTTCTTAGGCACCTGCTGCAGAGAAGGTCTGCAGGAATGTTGAGGAAGAGTATAGGACTGAGGAAAAAGAAGAGCATACCGTACTCGAAACTCGACCATGAACTCGTTATCAAACTCGAGTTCTTGTATAGATCATACCTCGTAGATCAGGTAATGTCATCAGACATGCGCATACAATAATTTCCAACACATTTTCGTTATGGTAGAATATGAATATTGCAAAAAGTAACAGTATATAAGACGAAACGCGAAGGTCACGGATATAAAGAAGAGAATAAATGGCATTATAACTCAATTGAGAGTTGGAAGTGAAGAAAAGCAAATATGCGCCAAGAAGAAATGAAAGGACGCACAGGTGAAAGAGGAAAAACAAGACCAATTAAGGGAAGAAGTAGTAGGGGGTAGAAGAAATATGTACCGAAACAGGAATATTTCAAGGTAAATGGAAAAACCGAGTGTATAATGAATATTAATTTGAGTTAAGTGAGGATTACGACGAAGAGGACGAAGGAGAAGAAGAAGAAGAAGCGGTGGGTACGAGGGGGCACCGGCTCCAGGACCAGGTTCGCCAGGTCGGCGGTGGGAACGATACACTATAACATTACACCGGGCGAACCCGTCGCCACGTTCGGTTCGCCAGTGACGTCATCAGACTTGGTACGTTCGGAGGAAGGGATCGTTGCGACCGTTGCGGCCCCAGACCACACACAGGGAAAAAGCCGGAGAAACGCAAACGCGCGCCGCACCAGCTGCATTTATATGGCGCGGGCCTCGACGCGTGGAGACTATTCGGTCTCAGTCTTCCTCGCGACTTCGTCGTTTGCGCGAATTTCTTTTCGGCTTCCCGTTACGATTGCGTTCCGTTCCCCAAGATCCGTAACTCACCATACGTTACGGCCAAGTTTTGGACAGTGCGCTGCGAAAGTCCCCGCCGGCAAAGTTCAATATAAGCTCGTCGGACGTATCGGTGAACGCGTCGATGCTGAGATTTCGAATCGGTCACAAGTGTTACAAGTGGGACCTTCGTTTATGAATAAGGAACTTGACCTCCAGCTACTCCCGACGATGATGATTTGGAAAAAGTGCCGAAGGTAGAGCTCGGAATCGATATATACGATCGATATACGACGGGGAACTTTCGAATACGCCGCATAAAACACGAGGTACGTTTCAAATCCCGGTTCTATTCCACGACGTTCAGGGTCGAAAACAGAACCATTAACGGTTATCATTGCGGCGTACTGCAAGAAAACAATAAGTCTACTGCGTGATCATCCAAAAGTTTCCATCGTTAAAAAAAAAAAAAAAAAAACAAAAACAACAATTTCGGGTATAGTGATTCGCACGTGTACTTGATTTTTTATCACGTACCGGTAGGGGACCCCAGCAAACGTAAAGGTCAAGAATCCAAATGCAGAAACGTACACTCGTGAATTCTTTTCTAATCGCGTCATTATGTTAAAGGAATTGGAAAGAATTCAGATTTATGAGCCTGAATTCGGATTCTTGACGTTTGAATTCTTGTTCGTTTACTGGGGGCAACTGCAAATGTCGGAAAAACAATCTTAACGGTCGTTTTTCTTGGTATTTTGAAACTGTTGGTTAATCGCTAAATGCGGTGTAATGTTCGATCAAACGGATCGGTCGCTTTCGTTTGTTTACACACATTGTTCTTTAGCGAATTTCCAGTTATCGATAAGGCATTTTTATAACGACAACCAGAAACGGGCCGCCGTTTCGAACGGGAAGTTTTGAAAGTGCGCGGACTCGCTCGTAAATCGCAATCGAGCAGTAAAATGAGCGATGATTAAGGTTATATTTAATCAGCCAACAGATCCGTCGAAAATTCAATGACTTCGCGCACATGCGCGCCTCGAGAAAGTTGGTTGACATTCTAATTTCGCCAATCGATTAGATGGGTATATAATGAAATTCCCAATAACTATATCGCACAATACCGGGACGATTTGATAATGTCATATTGAAATAATTAAGATAATTGATATTTTCCACTGATTTCTGTAGTATGTTTACAATTTTTTTGCTTTCATTGATTAAATATTCCGATCATTCCCCGTTATTTATTATGAAGTTGTATTAAACGGAATTACGCAATGTCTATTCCATTTCTACGATATATACCTCTAATAAATTTCAAAACGTAAATTCCAAATTTCAAACTTAAGAGAAATAAATTTGAAATGATAAAAAGGAAAGCTATGAAGAACTGCGCAACGCGGCCATTTTTAAAGAACGCGAATGTAAAGAAATTTGTTTACACTTTTCAATGTTTTTCAATATTCGCCGCTTCATTCGAGTTTCAAACGCATTGGATAATGTTTATACGAACTCGGCACACTTTTTCTTTTCTCAAAATCCACCACATCTTTTATCAAAACTGAAATATAAGAAAGAATGGTAGGACTGTGTTTTACGTAATGATGCTAGATGGCGCTGCCGTGGCGCTCATTCAAGAAGCCCTTTAGCGTAAAGTTTTGAACAAAACAACGATTGGATACTTTTAATCAACAAATCTTTTGAATTTCAACTGAACAACTAAGAAGTAATATTACCGAATGAATCGGAAGAAGAAAAAATTCGGTTAAAGTTTCTCAATTCCTAACTTAAAAATTACATACGGTATTTTTTTTTCCAAGTGTCGGTTAAACAAATTTCAGATATTCCGGTTCAGAATTAAATGTGAACCAGCACGAAAACTACTATACGGTATTTTTACTTGCCCACTCATTCAATTCTCCTGAAATTTTACAGAAATTTGCTTTCAGATCGCAGTGAATGCTTGGGATAATGTGGCATCAGAGACGAAAATTTGAAAGAACGTTTATACGTGTACTTTTTGATTTAGATTTTGTAGGTTAGAAACGAAAGATTCCGATTCAAATTTTCGTGTGAAAATGATCGACGTATATTATATTTATATGGCATAAACGTTCGAGCGTTTCATCTGTCATTCTGAAGTGCTAAATTTGCTTCCGCCAACATGTGTAAAATATTTATTTTCATGATTTTGAAAAATTGCTTGAATGATTATGTTCAATTTACACTTTTGAAATAAAAAAGAAATATTATGTTTTCGTACAAATTCGCATATAATCAACATAAAGGCAAACCGGTCTGCTGGTTAGTCACCCGCATTATGATAATTGCGCAGTTCGGCATTTTTTTTTTTTTTTTTTTGGTAGCTGGAAAGTATGTCACTCACAATAAAATATGATTACAATCCTTCCCGTTCCGTAAACACCCGGAGTAAACCTTCATTACGAGAATATTTACCGAAACTTAATTCTCTGGACTTGTATGTGTATGCCTTGGTTTCCAATACCGATTCTTTTTAATGAAATCTTTAAAGTCGTAATTAACCAAACACTTGATAGTTTTATTATCGCCATCAACATCTCTATCGTTTTAATCACCAGGATCTACATATGGTCGCAATTTGGATTACTGCCGATACGGTTGACATTATTATGAAACGAACTGTATATACATTCATCATGGTTATTGTCATCGAGTTTACCGGCAAGACTATCATCATTCATCCTCGTATTGCTTTTATCATCGGAAGCATTATTGTGGCTGCTCAATTCACGACTCATCATCAATTTCATATCACCATAGCCGGTATCACTGCGAAAACTTTTGTGTACTTGGCGATGACAACGTAAATATTTACGTTTTGCTACTTTTGTTATTGTTATTTAGTATCATTATCTTCGCTTTCTAGACTAATGTTATAAATTATTATAGTCTTTTGCATCGTTACAATTGATATCTTCTTTTATATCATCAGCAATTTTTCAATATATTTTCAAATATAATGTGCAACTTTCAAACATCTTGATGATTTTTATTATAAAGTATACCGAAAACTTAGAACCATGATTATCACGTTACCATCACCATCTCTATTAGCAACCATCATAGAAACATTAGTTACTCATCAAAATGACTTTTATCGTCATTTTTCTTGTTTCAGTACTAACTGTCATTGCCAAAAGTACCATCATATACATCAACATTGTTGCTAACGGAACCACCAGCCTGTAGGTGAAAAGAAACGTTATGATTACTGGTTGTCGTAACCGTCATCAACATCAATGTCCCTTCAACCTTCAACATATTTATTATAGCTTTTTCAGTAAAATCCCTTCCCGGGAATAAATGGATCAGATATCGTTACATCTGAATCATGTATGATTATATCGGGATCATATATGTTCCAGATATAACAATATATATAATTATATATGGATTTTGACCCGATATAAGTATATAGGTATATATATTTGGTTATATATCGTTATATCCCAATTATATATGACCATATCTGGAGCATACATGATTCATATATGATTCAGATTATATCTGAATCCATTTTTCCGGGTTGTATCCCCTACATTGCCGTTTTAACTATCACTATCATTATGACTGACATCGTTAAATATACTTACCGTACCAACAAATGTATAGACAAACAGAACTCCAGAGCATAAGACTGGAGAACTAATTAATTCTGAATTGTAGTGATTTTTACAAGTGTGAATTAATAGTGAAAAGTTAATAGTTGCGAAGAAAACTATGCTGAAATCACATGAATTGTAGTTTTTGTAAATTAATTCTCGGCACCTGCAGAACCGAACGAAATTCTCCGCACGTGGATGCTGTTGCATCACTGAACGGTATACTTGAATGAAAATATGTTTAAAACACATACTGCTAAGGAGATCATTCGTTTTTTAATACTCTACTTATTGTCAAGTTACGAACAGCATCACTATCTTAAATCATCGCTTTTATCTTCTCACCACAATTATTTTCATTACCTTTATCAGCAACAACGTCGCTTCATTATCATTAACACTAACGGAATGTATCTTGTATCATTGATGTAGGTTTGTTTATAAAGTATACCTGCTAGTCGCGATAAAGGAAATTTCTCGACCGGAAATACGCACAATCTTCATTTATTATTCAGAAGAGAAGCAGATCAAAACGTCGATACGCTTAAAGGCGAGTAAAACGCTTCTAGTAGAGCACATAACGGCTGTTTTATCAATTTTTTAAAGCTAGAACTTGACATTAACGACCGAAAATATTTTTCGAATGTTTATGCATCTTGGAGACGCGAAGGCGACGTTAGGTAACGAGAACCTCGAGAGTTTTGCTCCACTTCCATTCGATTTTAAACGTGGAAGTAACCCGCTTATTGAACAATGAAATCTAATTTCAATTTGAGCTTACACGCACATATTTGATTACACGTACAGTTATATACGAATGATATAAACTTCCGAAAGGTACATTAAAATGAAATGAAGATCTGTGTACAAATTATCAAATTAATGTCACGTATATATAAACATATAAACGTGCGTTATTATTGTTGTGAGCAAGTCAAGCTATTATTGAGTGACGGAAACAGTATAGTCTCATCAGTTCTTAATAAAGGAATTCCCGTCTGTGCGTTGTCCTTGAATTCGAACGAGACTGCGGCGAAAGCAGTCGATGAATTCCAGTTACAGTCGATATTTTCCATTATCGATTGCAATGCGCTCGATGGAATGCGTTTAGATGCGATCGATAAAGTGTTCCGGTCCAGTCCGATTGTTATTGTTTCTATACTTTGTGACTTGGCCATTATCCGCGTAACTCGCTTATCGTGGTTGTACGCTATCTTCTTAGCATTTACGCGAACTTTATTAAGAGATTAAAGTATTATTTCATAATAAACCGGCTGGCTCGCTTGAAGCAATAATAAACAATAAATCATGATTACTTTCCGAACGCAGAATGAAATCGGAATTTCTTTCTGTTTTTTGTACAACAAACCGAAGAAACGATGCTGCTGGTGTTTGTTTGTGGGTTCGTCGAAATTTCAATTCCGGTTGCCACATTGTACTTGATTCACTGTGCACCATCCGAATCAGGTGCTTATACCTGTAATGTGTAAGCTTGTGAGAGAGTGCCATCGATCAAGATTAGCAAGTGTACTTGGAGATTGACACCAATGGATATTGATGGAGTACATTCTTTTGATTCATTGACTGTGGGGTTCACAGATTCCAAAGTCAATCCTTTCAGTATATACTTGAATCTGTATTCGGAGTTTTATTCAGGAGGAAATTTGTTTTGGTAAAACGTAAAAGTGATTTTGGTTAATTGATTACCGGTTGATACCCTGATAACACTTCAAGATGGTTTGATGAATGGATAAGCGGTCAAGTTCAAATATCTCCTCAATTTGATTGAATGTTGAGTCATGTGCACTGACCGAGACACATAATTCGCTACCTGAGTATTCCATCATCAGGGATTTTTTCTAAATTGATAACAAGAACAATTATTTTCTGAATTCGTAACTGTAAGATCATAGTCCATGAAAGATCATCGTTTTTGTTGAAGGCACATCTAAGTACACAAATAACTTACCTGTGAAGCGTCAAAATTATGAATCAGACATTACGATCTGAACATTTAATAAATTTGCAAGTAAGCCATGATTAGCATAACTGCCTATCTTAACAAAATATGAAGCATTGGAAATTGAAATTTAAAAATATGAAAAATGATTACCTTTAAGATTAAACCTCCATGACTAGTCCATGATTCATCGATAGTATTGGACAAATTGGGAAATGTCTGCCAGACACATACATGAGTTTTGATAGGCAAATAAAGAAAAATTCACTGTTTTTTCTCATGGTAGTAAATAATGATGAATATAGAACGGCGAATATTAATTATAATTACGACATATGCATTGTTAGATTGAAGATTTAAAGTGATTTGATATGTATTAGTATATAAAGTGACTTTGCGAGATGTGGAACATTATATCTGTTTTCAATATAGATAAGTGATTTTAATTTTTTTCCAAGATGATGAATAAGATTTTAGATGCAGTATTTAGGTTATCATTTATGCCGTGACCATGGGATTTGATTATAAGAATATTAAAGTCTAATCTTTTACTATCTTGGAAACCATGAGCAAAAAAAACTTGGTTCGGGAAAATTGGAGAATCGAATTCATGTGATGTGCAATCGTGCGCATGTTCTAAACCGAAGATAAATAATATTAATTATTTAGTGAAATTAAAACCAACATATAGGTACACTGTTACGTCCAGAGGATTTTCCGAAAGTAACTGTCGTGTATATTTTAAATTTTCGCCTATTTAACGGCGTTCTGCTTCCTTAAGATTGATGATCCCATACGGGCCTCAAATCTTAAGTTAGAAAGTCTGGAACCCGATTATTATAAAAATAAATAGAACTCTAAAAATATAATATTTACTATTAATTT